>JACFYI010002358.1:1262550-1272667 GCA_014898755.1 Handroanthus guayacan
AATTTTACTATTATTACTGCATGTCACAACCAGATTCTTATATCTTGTAATGAAATGAAATATATTTTTTGTCCGTGCAAACCTCTAAAGTTCGATCCAACTTTTCTCCATCTCGAGTTTCATAGAAAGAGAGGGAGAGAAACCTTCTGAATGCATTATTATGTAGTATGTGGTAACTTATCCACAAGGCTCTCGTTGAGCTTATGTCTCCCAAGCCAATTTGTATATTTTAATAACAGTCTACAATTAGTCAGCTATCTTGCCATTAGATGTTCTCGTCATATCGTGTCCTGGATTGCAAGAAAGCATTGTTGGTCAACTTATTATTAACGGTGCTTACGTATCCATAATGCAATCCTCATGCGTAATCATTCAAAGTATCTTGTTTGAACAAACTTTCTAACACTTAGGCAGTGTTTGCAATAGCTTATATAAAAGTATAATCATTTACTTTTGTTGAAAATTGAAAAAATCAGATTATAATCAAAAGTACGTAGTGTTTGAAAATTATCAAAATAATTCACTGAAAGTTGTAGTGTTTGGAATTGTAATCATTTATTTTAATGAAAAATAGCTTACAATACCCATAAACAGCTCCAAGACTGCTTATGAGATTATAACTTATTTTTGATTATTTTTAGAGAACTTACAACAGACACAGTGAAACCAAACACTTAAAATCAGCTTTCACTAGCTTATAATCACATAAGTGTTTATAATAAGTAGTTGCAAATGGCCCCTTACTCGAAGTGTCATCATATCTCATTCCATTGATCATTTTGAGCACCGATTATGACATTATCTTTTCTATATTAGCTATATTTAAGAAATTTAGTTATTACAATTGTTTTTAAGAAAAAAAAAAAACAAATAAAATATCTACCCAAAAGATATTTCCCCAACAAAAAATCTCCAAAATATTATTATCTCATCTAAATTCCAAAACATCATCACACCCAAAGAATCCATGAAAATGGCCCACAAAATGATTCACACTCACCGGCAGCTACTCCGCCTCTCCGCGGCCAACTTCCTCTTCCCCCCTCTCTCTCCAATCCCATTTTCCCACTCTCTCAATTTTCCCTTCAGACCCACCAATCACTCCTCTCTCTGCTCCGCCCACAATACTTGGCTTGCCCAAATATCTGAAGAACTCACCACCGCTGCCGTCGCCGCCACAAGCTCCGCCCCTCCTCCGCCGGAGGAGGGACCCATTGAACTCCCTTCCTCCATTTCCTCCATTATCGCGGCTTATGATGACCCGAATGTTATCCAAACCGCCACTAGTGTTTTTCTCACCGGCGCTTTCACTCTCATTCTTTTCCGCTCCCTCCGCCGCCGCGCCAAGCGTGCCAAACAAATGGTGTGTTTATTTTTTGATTCTCGTACTCAAGCCTTATAATGAACCAACTAAATCGAGCTCGAACTTAAAAATTAATTTTTTATAAGCTCATGAACATACAAATAGAGCTTGAGCTTATAATTATTTTTTCAAATAATTTTATACTATATATAATTTATGTATATATATATGATATACTCATTAATAATAAATATAAATAAATATTAAATAATAAAAAACAATTAAAATTCAAGTTCAAGCACAAGCTTGATTCTTTTCATTTGAGCTCGAGCTCGAAAAATAAAAAATAAGCTTGTCGAGCTTAATGTCCAGCTCAGAATATATAACTGGAGCTCGGCTCGTTCATAGTTTGTTCTTTCTCTTCTGATTTTGCCTGTGTGTTTTTCTTACTTTTGGTCTGATTACCTGTGATGAAAATTAGCTTGATTTTTATGTCTTCGCGTGTGCACTGTTTGATGTATATATATGCATCGTCATCGTGTTATAATGTTGTTACTATTAGTTGGAAAATCGTCGACAGTCTTTCTTTTTGGTGAAGTTCTATTACTACTATCATTTACTGCACACTTAATGTGTGTAAACAAAATAATTAAAATTAATATATCATATATGTATATAATAATTAAAATATGATTAATATATATATATATATATGTATTATCGTGTTTCTTATATTTAAGAAATTATATGAGGGATAATAAACTAACCAAAAATTAAAAATTCTAATTCAGAAAAATGTAGTCTGTCTAGTTTAAAATTGCTATCTTTTACATTATGAAAATAATGAGCCAGAGTATAAATCAAATTAGTGAAACCTCATAAAATAAGTGATATATACTTTTTCTTCTTCTTAGTCTTAAAGTTATTAATTTCATATTGATATGTTTATGTATGCATATTTATATATTAATACTCATATAATGAAAAAAAGAATTATATATATACATTGAATAATTGTGTGAGAGCTGTGTCGTGTCCTAAAATTTTTAAGAATTTCGTGTTACTCTCTACCCTATGTGAGTTATTTTACTTGTGCTGAATTTAGGAAAATTAACGTTGATGGTGTTCATGGAAATGCTTTGCAGAATTTTGTTATAGACTGTGTTTAATTATTGCATGCTATTCTTTGGAAGCATTTTGCACCTTATATGGATGAAAGGTGAAAGCACATTGTTGAAAGAGTCTTCAAGTTAAAACCTAAATCCTATTATAATTGGGTTGGTCGTAACGGCCATTTTTCACCTTGATCTGTTCTATTATGCTGTTAAAGTCCGATAAATTGGGTTTTGACGACGTTTTATGCAATTTATTGGGTTCAGAACGTCCATGTCAAACTCAAAGGTTTAGTACCGAAACAATGAAACACTGTTATTGTTCCGGCTTTGAGATGGCCGTTCCAGCAAACTATGAATTATAATGTGTAGAGTTGTGTGTATGCGTGTATCTAGGTGATTTTATAGAAACATAGATTTTCTCAACATTGGTAACTTATGTTGGACCAGAGAGTTAGGTCGTCCGGGGCAAAGAAATCTTCGAAGGAAGAGGCGATAGGGAGTTTGAGAACGATGTCTAGGTCACCGGTTAAAGCCAAGTCTCCACCTTCACCAGATCAAGCACTTCTTGGAGCGTTAATAGCAGCCACGTTTGGACTACTTCTTTACAAATTCACGACAAGCATTGAATATACTCTCAACCACCAAACACTCTCGAATAACTACTCGGTGTGTTCTTCAATTTATTCCTCTTAACTGTCATATGCATTATAGAGGGTGTTTAGTTCTACTTCTGCTTTGAAGTGAAGTGATTCTTGATTAGAGAAGTTGAGAGTTAGCAATAAGAATTAGTAATAAAAGTTGAGTGTTTGCAACTATAAACAAAAGAATGATAGAAAAATGACCATAGATGTTTACCAAAAATAAGAGATTTTTGTTGTTTTAATGTTACCATCTGACCACCCAAATGGATTTTCAAATGATACAATAAGAAAAATATGTTTTCTTTTCTTTTTTTTAATCTAACTCTTTGGGTAGGAAAGATTGAAGCAGAAGGTGTTTTGGATTCCAACAGATTTTAGCTTAAAAATCCTTCATAACAGATGCAGAAGCCACTTTACCAAATAATACTAGAAGCATTTTTCAATAGCTAAAAGTTGAAAAACTAGTAATAAAAGCAACATTCTCATGGATTCTATGATTCCTTCTCTCCCTCGTTCCAACTTCTACTCATGCATTATATCGAAATAATTTATGAAATCTAACTTCTCATAAATAGCTTACGGTTAACGATTATTATGGTTCTATTGATGGTTGTGAATGAAAAAGAAATATGATTACTAATACTATACATTTTTACCGTTTTACAGGTCCGCCAGATAACCATAACTATAAGGTAATTTCGATAGCTGGAATACAAATCCTCTTTCTTTATGTCGACACAATAGACTTACGAACCATTTTCACCATTTCCATGCAGGACTATCATAAACGGATTGTGTTACCTCGCTACGTTCGTATTTGGCTTCAACTCTCTAGGGTTGTTCCTTTACTCCGGCCAGCTTGCCATGAACTCGTTTGTTGAAGTTCCTAGTGAAGGCAAAGCATCGTTAAGTTCAAAGATGCACGACGTGGAAAGTTCTGGAAGGACCATTGTGAGTGAGGATCAAATTCAAATAAAACACAATAATGAAGATTTGAACTGAACAGAAAGTGCAGGTGATACCCTCTTGAATATATTGTATACTTATACTGATATACTTTATTGCAAGATTTAGAAACTCTTCTACATGCAATATGTATTATAGCTCTTTGTAAATTCTTGTGTTTAAAAGTGTGTGTATATATATACACACACACACTAAGAAATTATCTGTGATTGATTTAATTGGATCCTAAAATGGTTTCCTCCTTTTCTTTTGAAGAAAAGAGGTAGAATTGAATAGGATTCTTGACTGGCTAAAGTTATTGAGTTGGGCATATTGGGCACTATAAATTTTGTATATTGTGCATCTGTTTCATTTCTCAATTTCCTCTGCTATGCAACTAAGTGTGACACTCTTGATTTCTTAAAGGGAAATATGAGGTAGAGATTTCTTCTAGTCACAATGGTGTCTTGTGTCGACCGTCACAGAAACAATTCACCACTGAATGCATGTCAGTGGGACAATATTTCGATGTGACTAGAACTTTTTGTTAGATAACAAATTTGGGTTATTATCTTGTTGCGAGATGATCATACGACTCTTCTCAAGCCCCACATGTCATGTGGAAAGTTATGATGATACCTAGCATTATCCTATACCAGAAGAGTAGAGGGACTCGAAACCATTGATATATTGAGGTATCTCCCTTAGTTCTTAAGTTGCTTATGACAAAATCCCCCGTCAAATGCATGCCAGTATGACTATACATCGACACGACTTGGCCTCTTTGTTCGAAAAACTGATTTATATATCATCATATATAGATATATCATATATATAATTCTCACTGTCATTTAGCTCTGTTGAAATATATATATATATATATAATTCTCACTGTCATTTAGCTCTGTTGAAATATATATATATATATATAATTCTCACTGTCATTTAGCTCTGCAATTTCAACACAAATGCCATCAAGAATCTCAATAGAAAGGAGTAATAAAATTTGCAAATGACAAAAAGGGGAAAGACATTATTACTAATCCATGCACAACTTGTACTGTGAAATCAATTTTCTACTTTTGCTATCTCATTTCTCCCTACAACCTTATACTGATGCAAAGGCATCCTATTCCTATCAAGAACAAACAAAACCCCCACCATGAATAACGAGCAAAAAAACATCGGGATCGGACCAAAGATCCACACAAGCAAAGTTGTAGCGAAATAGAGTGATCTTAAGCCAGCCAGCCAGAAAACACTCCCTTTTATCACCTCTCTCTCAACCATTCTTACAGGAACATCGTCATTCAGCATGCTGATTAGGAAATTCGCGTGAACAAAGTGCCATATCGTCTGAACGAAACAGGCAAATCCGATTAGGAAGCAAGAAAGAAGAGATATGTACTTGATGTAAACTATTGACAGGCTTCTGCTGCCATAGATGTAGCTGAGTGTGAATAAGTTTGCAGTTGAGCTTCCGATCCATGTGCCGATTAGGGAGCTAAGAACTAGAGAGATTGATGATAGGGCTACGGCTGCTGTTATGTTGCTTGTGATTACTGATACTGCTGGCCCTCTATCCTTGAGTTCCACCTGAAAGATTGAGAAAGGATGTATAGTTTGCATGATATTGGGATTATATGGCCGAAGCAATAAAGGTATGAGATTCGATTTTTCAGGTGTTAACAAATCATACAGAGGAATTCGATGGACAAATAGGATCCGATAGATAGGAAAAAAAATCCAACGAGTAAGTTTAATTACTTTTTCAAGATTAGAAAAACTTCCATCCGAATCTTAATTAAAATGCAGAAGTAAATAGAATATCAAACTAAGAATTTTAGTCGAATTTCATCTCTAAGTAACCGAATCAAATCCTAAAATATAAGGTGAAGTCCTATAAATTTACATGGCAATTCATATCAAGATATCTAATTTTGTGATGACTAGTAAAGTTGATTCTTTCTTACCTGAAAAATCCTTTCAACCCAAGCTCTCTTGTTATGATTCTCATAGCCGATGACCGTTGTCTGAGGGCATTTCAGGTATCTGTAGAGGAGGAAGAGATGATATCCCAACATGAGGATCAAACCACATGGAACCAAGACAACATCCAAGTAATCTTCCTTCCATGGCCCCATATTCTTCCCTTATCAGTTCTTGCAGAAGTACTTCGCATTAATCAGTTTGTTTCTACTTTAATTTGTGTCTCCTCTTTCCACTTGTTATATGGATAAATAAAGTCACTAATCATTTGGGGTATTGCTAAAACATGTCTTAAGGTGTGTAAACAATGCCATGTTGTATTGTTAAGCTTGGATGAGAGTGGGTGGACTTGACAATTTTTTTGAAGGGTTGTGTTTTGGCTGTGGTCCTTGTGGATATGAATGAAGGTCAATGCTCCATCATGCAAAAGGTGCAAATAATACCAAGTTGTAAATGTGATGAAAAGTCGGGAGACTTGAAACAATTGATAACTTGGTTTATCGGGGTCCTTCTTTCATTATATTAGGAATTTTTTTAGGATATAATCTTTCACCAAATACGTGCAATTGAATCTTCTCTGTCTTGCAATGAATTTAGGCATTGTCAAAGCAGTTTGGTAGCAAGTTGGCACAACTATGAATCGTTCAACCACATATTCAAATCCCATAAAAGATGGTTGGAGAATCACTATTGAACAAGTTCCACAAAACAAATATTTGATGAACCAAAGATGATTAAAAAAAAATAAAAAAGCTCCATGCATCATGCAAATTTTGTAAGCATGTCATTTTTTCCAAGAGTCATGGATAGAACATGTTTTAAAATGTGAGTTGTCATCAGCCTTAAAAGATACATAACAACAAAATATAATCCTCTTAAATTGTGGTAAAATCTTGATAAAAGGATACTGTACCGGGTTTAAGTCCAGTCAATCTAAGGTTTTCATTTTCTTACCTCCCCAACTTGGCCTTTTAAAACTACACATTTCCAGCTAGTGAGACTGATTCAATCTTCTCAACATTAATTTAAGATTGTGTTTTATAAATAATATAATATTATTCTAATGTCAACCATTCTTTAACTTACCTCGATTTAGAGGGTGTTTGGGAGCTTATAAGCTCTTCAAAACATCTTACAAGATGTTTAGGAACTTATAAGGTGCTACAGAGTTTTTGGTTAAATTTTTTTTAAAAAAATCTTATTAGCTTCCAAAATAAAATGTTAGGAACTTATAAGCTCTTTTTAGAAAAGTAAAGAAATACTAATTTATTTCTAAGATCTTCACTTGCACCTTCATTCTTAACTATATTAATTACAAAATTGACATTACTAGTATCTTATAAGCTAAAAGGTCTTCTTTTATCCAAACATTTTAACAACTTATTTTTAAAATAAGATCTAACATCTTATAAACTCAAAAAACATCTTATAAGATGTTTTAAATAAGCTTAGCTGGTTAGGGTCGCCGGGGTACTCTAGCAATCCTATGCGCTTAAAAATTTGATAAAAAAGCTGAGAGAAGAAGCAAGTTGAGAAAGATAGTAACTGCCAATAATATTATGAAAGCGTACCTTTCTATACGTGACAACGGAGTTATTTATACCAAGTGACCACAAGTTAGTTAATAACTTGGATGTGTTGTTCTATCTGAGCCATTCAAAGTGATCTCTCGTAACTAATTAAATATCATAGATCTTTACTAAGTTTATTTCGTGTGATAAGATTTTATCCAACCCATGGTGATGCCACTATTTATATAATTTACCCGTTGGATTTGGTTATTGGAACCTAACTTAATCACATAATAAATTAAATCACACTTGTTATGTAGTTGATACGCAGTTCTAAAAAGGATAAAGCCACGCAATAAATACAATCGCTTCTCACATGAGTAATTAGATTTGGTTAACATGCACAGTTGCTATCCCTCCTGTGGAAGTTCCAGTAGGAATCTTCTATTTCAAAATATGTTTCATCTCATATCTCAGTGTCTAGATTCATACTACATGTACTTTTACATTCACGGTAAAAAAATTTCTATACAAAAGAATTCAATACAGTCATATATACATCAAATTAAATAAGAAATGAAACGCATTTTGCAATAGAAGATCAAACCATAAAAATCCCTTAGTTATTCATGAGCTAAAAATTCAGTGTAGTCAGCATTTATGGTTGCTGTGTTCCAAGGTTAAAACTTCACATGTTCTTACAACCTTCGCTTGAATGAAGAATATATACACCACATGTAAATGAATGTAAATAAAAACCAACCTGTATACTGACTTGTGCCTGTAAATAATTTATCCAAAAAAAGGACTTGTACCTATAAATAAATGCATTTATACCAGTTTACAACGACCTACACTGTCTTCACCATCTCGTGCAAATTTTTATTTCACGTGCTTCTAGTTCAGTTAGTCAGAATTAAATGAATACTTTATATCCTATTGAGGGTTTTTATTTTTTATTTTTTTATTTTTATTTTTATGTTTTATTAACCACTAATACGGTGATCTAGTGGTGAACCAGTGAAGTTCATCACTTCCATGTTAAATACCCAAATTCAAATCTTATGGAGAACGTACAGTTTGTCCCATATTGTGGGTGTATTATGGGCTAACGATGGTGCCTATAATATTAGTCAGATGAGAAGTGGCGCTTCATTTACCAATGTATTGGTTGGACTATAATGAACAAATTAGATTTCGTCTCAATGAATTTTGGCAAAAAGAACATTTTATAATGGTTGAATTTCCTTAATTGGAACAGTCTCATGGGATTCTCTCTATACTCTCTTTTTTTTAATTTAAAAAAAAAGTTTTTATTTTTTATTTTTACGGGGTGTCTTGTAATTAAATATTACATAAGTTTCATTAAATATATTGCCGTTGGAGATGATTTAGTAATTAAGTACCTCAGAATGGACAACTATTGCACGATGCTTGGGGGAGCCTGGGGCCCCAAATTAGAGTCATAATAACTCTAGGGATTTGAACTCAAATTCAGACTTTTGTCGCCCCTTGGAGCCCAATCATGCAACTTTAAGGCCAAAAATATCTTCAAAGGCAAAATAATTTTATTTTTGGATTGAGCAATAATTCTCTTTAAATATAATTATGAGATGAGATTGTTATTGACCAAGATATGAATCAAGGACTCAAAAATTCTTTTCTTAATATCATTATAAGAGTATCTAATGTACCCGTTATACCCCTCAAAATCATAAAAATAATTATAATTTATAAATATAATTAGAAATAATTATACTTCAAGGAACTAATATGATTAAGTACAAATTAAGAAAATGATCATGTAGTATTGTAGTTTAAGTACTATAAAAACTCCAACAGAGAATTAAGGGGTTATACATATTTATTAGAAAAACTTTTGCTTTATAATTTCAGAAAATGCATCCATTAATTACGATCAATCTCATTTTTATGTCAAGAACTCATTAACATACTATCTAATCCCTAGACCGAATTCTAGATCACATCAGAGTGTTTCGTCTTTCATCAAACTAAAAAGTAAGACCACCGAGCAAAAATTTCATTTAAATATGATTGTAAAGATTTTTGTTATAGCACAAATTATCAATCAAATCATTCATAATGCAGTTGACAAAATTGTAATTTTATTTTATAATATCATTGTATTATTATTTAAATAATCAGAAATCCATCCAAAATATATTGCACGTGGTCACTTGAAACCTTCATAATTATATGCAAAATAACAAAGAAACATGAAATTACAAACAAAAAGAAGAAACTCTCCATTATAATAGCCTACTAAATTCTAAAATTACCCAAAAAAAAAAAGTTTTATCTAAATGCTTCAAAAAGAAAAGGAAAAAAAAAAACGGAATATAATTTACAGATGGGGAAAATATGTCTTAGAAGCAAAACTAGTGTGCACCAACACTTGTCACTCACACTCTACACTATAAAGATTCCCCCTTCATTATTTCATTGCCAGCTCAGCCGCGCCGGAGCCGACGCCGACGGCGCCCCGATTTTGGCTCTCCATCTTCATCCCACATGACTCCGCCATGAGTTTAGCCGCCGCTGTCCTCATCGGCTCTGACTTACATCTAGTCAGCCCAAACGGCTCCTTCCCTC
>JACFYI010002358.1:1272767-1297466 GCA_014898755.1 Handroanthus guayacan
CATTGGAGCGGAGGCGGCGGCTGAAAAAGGAGAGAGAGACGACGGCGCCGCCATCCCTGGTGGGCCGGAAGGGTTTGAGGATTGATTTAGCGAGTTTCATGGAGGAGGAAGTGAAGAGAGTGGATGATTGGTGTATTGAGGAATTGGGGTGTGTGTGGAAAGAAGTACATATTGTTTATGATTTTTTGAGTGATTTTTTTTACTGTATGTAGATTTGTTGCCATGGATGGATGAAATGGAGTGATTGATTGTGCCGTAAAACAGTAAAAGTGAAAAGAGCAAAAAATGGGGGGAAGAGATTGAGTGATTGAATAATGAATGTATCAGAGGGTTGCAGAAAGTGATTGAGTGATTTAGCAGGGAAGATGGTGGTATGCTGTTTGTCGCCTTGTCTTAAGCAAATCGTTAAGGATTATGCCTTTCTTTGGTTTTAGTGTAATTATAACCTCAAGATTCCTTTCTAATTTGATTTAATTACAAAAATATTTTATGTAATTTGTGAATTTATAGTAACACTATCTGTTCATTAGTTCGATTGATAAAAAAAAGGTTTAAAATGATACTAAACAAGAATGTATGTTCTAGCACAAATATATGTAAATATATTATATTCATAACCAGATTCTTTGTAATGCATCTTACGCACCAAAATGATAGACATATAAAATATGTATTGAAACATTATAACACAGTTAAATTTTTTGGCAATAAAAAAATTAACAATCATGGCAAAAGTTGTAGTCTGTGATCCTAAATTAATAATTATGATAAAAGGGATAGTCAATAATCCAAATCGTTAAGGTAAAAATGTCATTTGTTGTTTTCTAAACTAAATTGAACATTTCCACCACAACTATACGTTATGATGAATTTTTTACAATCCTCATAAAAATTATATATTATTTTCATGACAAAACTATGACAAAGGACTTTTTTATAATTATTATTGTTTATTAATATCAACTTTTAATTGTGGTAATTACTCACTTATGAATCATAAGATTAATCAAATGGGACTAATATACCCAATAATGGATGGTTCCATTCTGAAATCACTATGCCCTACTTCATTAATCATAGCTATAAGAAATGATTGATGGGATTGTAATTGAAACATGAAGGTCACCATGATTCTAGGTCAGATTTTTTAAGCTTGTGCAGTTTCTTGCTTCATATCTTCTGCTTTTTTTTTTTTTTTTTCAATGAATTCTTCATATCTTTTGCTTGAATCCATACATTTCAACATGGCCAGATGAGATCCAGCAGCTGACACAAAAACACAACTAAGCCACGGAATATATATGTGTGTGTGTGTGTGTGTGTGTGTGCATGTAATAACAAGGATAGATATTTTTTCATGTCCATTATTGTTCCATCAAAATTCATTTCCGATTTTATATGTTGAATAAATATCAAGTGACTTTAAATAAATATTTTGATATAAATTACTTAGTGACATATATCTATAGAATGAAATGTAGAAAAGATGAAATATAAAAGGATAACAAGTCTAAATTGATGATTTGGGTCAATGTTGTTCTAGTTTCTTATTTTATTTACATTCCTTTCAACCCCATCCTTCAAGTGATATGATTATGGTGATAATATTATGTTCATCAATTTGGATTAAGTAATGTTAAAATTTTTCGTCTAGACGAATTTGAGAACTAATAACTAAAGATATGCTTCTTTAACATGGTTCTTCATAACCTATCAGTGATCTCTTAATGTCGAGGGCATTATTTGTGCATAATTAGTTGAGTTTCAACTATTTATTCTGCAAAATGAATTCGACTTTAGTCTCATTATAACATGGGATGAAAAATTTATGATGGGTATGTCATAAATTCTTCTTCCTTCTCTTTCATGGCATTTCATATTTAATTTTATATTGAAGTTTGTAAGTAACATAAGCAAATTAATTTAGAAGAGTTCCATGGATTTCATTTTAAATTCTGTATTTCAATAAATATTTTTTATCTCTTTATTCACTACAAATACTTTGAATAAAATATTTAAATAAATATTTGGTTATATAAAAAATATAGGCATAACTATCTCTACATTCCCCGAAATTTAGATAATTAACATTAGATCTTCTATAATCAATTTGGTGAGCATATTACAATTACACTCCTAAACTATCACATAATTACTACTATATCCCTTATTTATAGGATACATTGAGAAGAGTTTAGAATTTTCAGATATTGTAATTATAATTATTTATCAATTGAACTAATAGTAAATGTATAATAATAATAATAATAATTATACAAATTCTGGAAAATATTTTGATAATTATGTCTGATGTCAATAAATGTCGAGGTAATTACCCCTAAAATATATTTTTTTACCGGACAAATTATAATGGAAGAGATTTTTTTTAAAAAAAAAAATATATATATATATATATCTATATATGTATTTTGTGGCTTTTTGCAGTATTTTTCTGAAAATGCAGTTGAAAAAAAGGAATCCAAGAATACACGTGACATGGCGACCAGTAGTCCCAGTACCATGCATGAAATAAAAAATGATTGACGAAATCCGTACATATGTACCTCACGCCCCGCGCGGTTCGTGTAAAACACTCTCTTCTTTCTACTGCCCGTAAACTCTCCACGCGCCTAAAGTCGAGAGTGGGTCTCGTGTTCCTCGAAACCAGTGATGAAATTACGTGCCTCAGGTCTATTCTCTCACTGTAACAACCAAAGTAACTTTTGGGAAGTCAATCAATCAACTTAGAGCCTTCCTAGTTATAGAAATTATTTTACCTGTCATAAACTTCCTCGTTTTAAACAATTTTTAATTTAAAATTAATTATTAAAAAATTTGTGTTCTTTTTCTTCTCCTTTTTTTTTTTGATAAGTAGTGTTCTTTTTCTTCTCTAATTTGTTGTATTTCATTGTTTTGTTTGGGATATGCGAAAATACAATTTTGTGTTTTAAAATACATCTTTGATTTATATTGTTAGTTAATATAGTAACGTTACATTAGTAAGTCTTAATTATTATATTTAAGGACAAAATTATAAGCCAATAAAACATACTTTTAACTCTAAAAATTATGTGTTATGTCAAACTGAATCATTAATTTGGAGGTATTCGAGTATATGTTTATATTTTGTAAAATTTTGCTATATTTTTCCCTTAAATGAAGTATATCTTATGGAATAAAAAAAAAAAAAAAAAAAAAAAAAAACTGGTGAAGCCCTGGATCTCACTTTTTCTTTTTTACTCTTTTTTTTATATTTTTTTAGGGTGACCTAGATCTCAGTTTGGAATCTAAAAATACAGAAATAATAAATTTACAGTAGAGGGTTTCTACTTTTCTTTCCTTTTTTTTTTTTCTCTTTTTTTGGGGTTTTGGTTCTTTCTGTAACGTTGGATTCTTTCGTTGGTTTATGTGACCCTTTTATGTTGTGATTCTGCAGAAAAATGTTGGGCTTAATTAATGATTTAAAGAGTTTAATAATGACGCAGGAACAAAGGATTAGCCGGAGTTATTGGGTTTTGACCACAACATGACAGAAACGCTATATTGAGTTTGGGCAAAGCAAATTCCAAACAGGTGAAGAGCATTTTTTTATGTTCATAGGCAACAAAGGGCAAATCCTAAATAATAATTCTTCTTTTTTTTTTTTTTGGGTCTATTGTAATTTTTCTTTTTCAATGAGAAGCCTTGATTATTTGTTAGCGGGTATGAAAATTTACTACCATACTGATTTAATAAAAAACTTGTCACGAAAGCAATCTACAGAAGTGAGTTTGATTTGTGTGAAATTCTAATTTAGAACTTGCAACTCAAATCACAAATAAAATTATTTAAAGTGGCGCTACACTTAAATTTGATAATATAACAATTTCAATTTTTCCCATACATTTCTTCTTTATTTATTTATTTTTTCCCTACCACTTGGATTCTTGATTTCTCCCTAATGCTGAGCTTCATTGTTGGTATAACAAGCTCAATCCAACCCTAGAAAATCAGTTATTATTAAGGAAAAATATATCACTACATAAAATGGCTCAAGAATAACTTCCTTTCCAATGTAAAAAAAAAGAGATCCTTTCGGTTGGAATAGCTGCTGCGGGTTCTAACTGCTTAACAATATACAGATTGAGAAACACAACTTTTGAGAACCTTTGTGGCAGTGAAATTTTTTGTGTATGTGTGTTGTTTGGGGACCAAGAGATTGCCATAATTCCCCCATGTAGAAGTTCACTTATCACTTTACAGAAGGAAAGGTCAGTTTTTGCTGGCTTGGCCTCTGGCTTTAGTCAAGTTCTAGAACTACTTTACCAGAAATGATCCTCTTATCCTTGGCCTCATGGGCCTCTCTCACTTGTGCAATTGGAAATGTTCTTTCGACGGGTATTTTCAGCTTGCCAGCTTCAGACAGTCGGCGAATTTCATGTAAACCTTCAGCGTCAGCCCTCATATAAGTCCACTGATAGTCTGTACGTATATAGTAATAAAAAGGTGTTAATATGATGGCATTAAAGAAAGTGCCAGAAGAGATTCATTCAAACAAATTCTTCATCAGACAAGCAAGTATGCAGACGCACATATATGGGACATAAACTAACATTAACAGGTGTAAATCATCTATATGTGCACAATAATTACCAAACATAAACTAATTCAGTTGTAGAAGAACAAAAAGTTCTCAGCAACAAGCTATTAAGAATGACAAGTGTGTGTAAATACATTTGGTAGGTTTCAAGTCTAATGAAGAATTCATGATGGATCTCAAGTTTATCATTCCCAGAGGACAAGTTTCTATTTGCAGCCTCTAAACTATCCTGATCATGCATTGGAAAACCTATTGCCTACAAAAATTAAAACCTACCAACGTCATCCTGTCCATACATGTAAGTTGAGTGCTTGTGTAAATGTAATGGCCGCGTCCTATTCCTAGGGATTATGCAGTAGACAGTCCCTGTACAAACTATGTCCTTATTTTGGTTGATAGGGTGTACAAACCTCCACAATAACTCGATTACTACAGCATAATGGACTGCTGTTCCAGTGAGCAAAATAATTGAGCATCAGCCATGAGATTAAACTAATTCAATTGAAAAAGTAACGGTCAAAAGTTTTTGCTCATTTTCTTATAACCACAATAGACAAAAGGCATGATGTTTAACACACCTATTCCGTGAGAAAAACGATATTGAATCTGCTTCTTTGCTAAAACTGCTGTTGCCATGGGTAGGCCAACCGCGAGTCCATACCTATCAGTGAAGGATGCAGCCTCTCCCTATCAAAGAAAACCAAAATATGTACCATGACATTCAACACGAAAAGAAACCAAAGGACTGCCATCCCTTTTAGGAAAATCTTATACCTGCAATGTCATGTAATGCGCTCCTCTCTTCAAGAGATTAACACCCATTTTTTCTGTCTCAGGCACACCAATAGTGTCCAGTACAGCATCAAAATACCCCTTTATTGATAATTCATAATCCTGTCCATTTGAAGCATACAGTCAACCAATGAGGGATAGTAGGTGAAGGCAGATAAAAGTATGCAGCTATTCAAATGGATGTGTAAAACAATGAATATTCAAGATTTAATTACATCACCACCTCGGTGGTATAGTCAACAGCCTGCTCTGCACCAGCAGCCAATATACGTTCTATACTTTCACCTCCACATGTTGTAGAAACATGACAGCCAGCAGCAACTGCAAGCTGAATTGCAGAAAACCCTACAGCTCCTCCTCCGCCAACCACTAGCACCCTTTGTCTGTGATGATGCAACCAAGATAGAAAATTTAGAATGCACCAATGAATAGATGTTATTAATCATAATAACACATTAGCATTCCTTAGAATGACGTTAATTGCATATCAGCAGTTGCGCTCAACAGGAACGTTGACACCTTCAACTACTTGTTCTAAATAAGCAATTGAACATTTCAAGTACATCGTTAAGCAAAAAGTTGATGCATCACATATTGAAATCCAATTTTCATGCTTAAACTAGCTAGCACAGAGAAATCAATGATTATGCCTGATTCAAGAGATGGTGATAGGCATGCACGTTTCATGGTTGAAACTAAACTAAATAATCAAATGCTTCAATTCTTAAACTGTGTATTTCCATTTATGATGTTTCAATTATGTCATTAAATTAGGAACAAGATATAGAGATGAAATTAACAATCTCACAAGATGACCTCCAAGCTGTTATTTTGGTATAAGTTAATACACAAACTTTGGAGAACATAACAGAAGCAGAAACTAAAAACGAAACAAATTAATTGAATTGTCGTCATGAAAATTCAGAAAATTATTCATAGCCTTCATTCAGGATCGCAATCCACAGAAGAGAACACATAGATTTTATGAAAACAACATACCCCTGTTTTATTCTTGCCGTACTTCTCAGTGCACGCCAAGCAGTCAGGGCAGCAAAAGGGATAGCACTAGCCTCCTGTTGATTTGAAAAATATAGGAATTCATGCTCAGGTTTAGTATCTACTTAAGGCAAATGAAAGGCTGACTGCTAATGGATGATCTGGAACCAGAAAGGGGCAAAATGCAGCTATAGGTTGAAAGAGAAAATGTAAGATACTCCCCAAAATGATAAATTTTCAGAAGCTTTCTAACGGGTCTTGCCGTCTTTGTATTATATGCCATATGACATTCTCCACTATCAGGGATTCAGGCACTACTGTCAAAAGTTGAATGTTCCCTAAATGGCTGAACACTACGGTACTCACCACATGTGAAATTGATTCTGGCTTTCGGGTAAGCTCATCTTCTGCGAGAATTGCATAATCAGTATAAGTACCCCTCACCGCAGTGGGATGCAGAGCACCAAATACCTCCTGTCCAACACAGAGCGAGCGGACAGAATTTCCAACAGCTGCAACTTCACCACTTATATCACGGCCTAATATCACTGGAAGAAGTGGTTCAAACAATGATCGACCATAGCCCGAACGCATCTGAAAAACATTGAATTTTGCATGCTAAGCAGTGAAGACAAACTAACATATGCATTGCTGATATCTAACTAGTTGCCAAGACACATCTCATGGATCTCAAGGAAAATATTCACAAGTAAACATACAGCCATATTCCAAGTTAATGAATTGCCGTGCTTCTTCTATACTCAAGAAACATATAAAATTGACAAAATAGACAAACTAGCACCGTGTATGAAACTATACAAACACTCTGGTAATGTAGTAATAAAATTATGACCCTACTAACCCTTGTTCCATACATCAAGAAGCCCACTCACATCGCTTGCATACTGAAAAGAAGTAATTTGCTTAATCACAACTTACTACCTTATTTTCAATAGAAAAAACGAAAAACCGAACAGAACGCAATTAAAAAATCCTGATTAAAATAACAAAAATTAGTTAAAAAAAAATACTGAAAACTGACTCTTGTGTCCAGCGGATTGACAGAGACGGCACGAGCGCGAACGAGGACCTCATTAGGCTTGAGATCAGGAACATTTACATCATCTCTAAGCTCCAGCACTTCCGGTCCACCAAACCGCGGCAACAGCACTGCTCTGCAGCTCGTCACCAGACTCCGCCACATCTCATTAAACCCTACTTTCGACATTCCACCAATCACCCCCATCTTTCTGCTCCGCAATAGCCACCGCATTCTTGATTATACAAATTGAACGGAACGTGATTGTTATTACTAATCAAAAGCAAAAAAGTGTGAGTAGAAACTGCTAACTGAGCTTCATTTAAAGAATTTTCAAATGTTCGATGAAAGTTCCAGCACAAAATCAGAGAAGGAAATGACGTGTTAGTCTTCTCACCCGCACAAGGGTTTTTGCCATATATAGCATCGTGGACACCGTTTAAACTGTGAAATAAACTGAATTTGGGGGTATTTATAGTTCGGGTAATTGGCATTTTGCACCAAAAATTGTATTTGATTTTCACTTTTTACCCTAAAATTGTGGAAATAACAAGTGGGTCCTCGAATTAATTTTTATTTGATAATGCACCGCACGGCAAAATGGTTTTATGTTGTATTACTCCCTCAATTTTGATCGGACACCTAAAATCCTGTGCGAATTCACCAAGGATCACCTTACGAGGCTAAATACTCTTTGGTGATAGTTGACCAACTAGTGCTGTGAGAAGAGAGCAAAAGATGAAAACCATTCCTCTTCATTTCTTCTTATTTAAAAAGTTTACTTTGTCTGATACATATTGAAAACATATAAATTTGATTGTATTTTAATTTGGATTTGAACACTTTCTAAAACTCTTTATTATATTGAAAGTGTGTTGTAAATGAAATAACGTTTTTGTTTGTATTAACTTGAGCTAAGCTATTTCTTGAACTTTACAAAATTTTGGGATTTTGTTTTTCCTTTTTTCACGACGTTCAAGGTCTTTTAATACCCACAATAGTGTGTCTTTGGCTCTATATATTGTTCTCCTCAATTAAAAAATTCTAATTGGAGTGAGTTATCATTGTAACTTACCGAATTATTTTTGAAAGAGTATTTTATAAGGTTCCCATGACTTATTATCCCTTTTGATTAACTTTCTACTACAATTATTATAGATTTATATATACATACAAATATATATATGTAATGATTCCATTTTATATGAAAATAACTTTACAGGTAATGGATATAGATGCGGGTGGTTGATTTATTAAACTTATACCGGAGCAGGGTATACTATGTATCCATCCGTTGACATTCCCAGATAAGAGTGCTTAATTTAGTGTTAGAAAATACATCTTGACTTTTAAACCTATTTGATAAGACAAAATAATATGAAATGAATATAAAAACTTATCTAATGGAATGAAAATCAAAGAATATTTAGAAATTATCTAATGAGGAAAATATCGAAGTTGAAATTTTGGAGGATTGAGTCCTTGATCCCCATCTGAAAGAGAAAATTTTCTATTTATGAAAAGCTCAAATTTCTAAGCAAAAAATTTAATAATATTATTGTTTAAGAATTATATGATGAGATAAATATTAATACTACAATTTTGGTAGTTTCAACCCCTAACCCCCCTTGAAGAATAATTTTTGTAACTAATAAAAAAGTCAAAATTCTAAGATGGAAATATTAAAATGTCGATTTTTTAAAAGTTTTCTAATAAAATAATTATTTAACCTGCAATTTTAACCTTGACTTCCTTTTAAAAATAAACTTTTCCATCAATTTATCGTGAACTTATGTGAATAGACAATTTAATAAGCCTTTTTAATTTCAGTTAAACTTTATTGATTTAATTTTTAAGCCCCCAAATATTTTCTTATTTACCTATATAGAAATGATTTTGTACGGATCTCATGCCTAAAATACATAATGTGCGTGCAAATCTAAACATAGTAGAAAATATAAAGTTTTGTGTTATTTATATCATTCATTGATATTGTGAAAAATAAAATAAAATAATTGCATCAACTTTACGCAGTTAAATTAACTTTAAGCTTTTTTTATTTTCTCTTTTCTCTTTTTTTATTTTCTTTTTTTGCTTGTGGATTTAATTGATATTATTCTTTTCTCTTTTGTTACGTGTTCTTTTTTTTTTTTGATGAGATCTCTTTTGTTACGTATTCAGTTGTTACTTTTTTAGAATAATTAATTATTTACATGCCAAAAAAAAGAATAATTAATTATTTAAATCATTACATTAATAGAATATATATATATATTAAATATTACTCTGTTATGAAAAAGTTGTATACCCTAAAAATTGATATGATACTACATAACCATTTGTAAAATAATTGAATTAAATTTGTTGAAAAATCTCTCATATTAAAAATTAATAATAAGATATTATAGAAATATACACTTACCAAGGGTCAAGATTTAAAACAGTCAAATCATCAATGGGTTATATTTGGGAATTACCCATCCCGTATGTACACTAGCAACGATAGAAAGAATTGGGTCAAGAAACGAGAAATAGCGAGGGGAAAGAGGAACCCTAGGTCTGTATCAGCCAATTTTGCAATCTCGACGACTCGAAGAAACTAAGTTCCCCGCCGTCTCTCCTTTCTAGTCCGTTAGTCGGCGGCGAACACGACGCCCACTTTATTATACGGTAATTCCGGACACTATGATTAAGGTGAACCCCCTTTTTTTTTTTTTGTGGGTGCTGCAGATTATGGTGGGGGCAGATATACAGAGAATGGCAAATTCTTGTGGTATTTCTATGTTTGATTTTGTTTTTCTATAATTTTCGTATGAATCCGTTGTTTTATGCGAGGCATGTGGGTGTTTGATTTTGGTATATATAATAGTGGTGGGTGCTTCAGTTTGAATTTGTTTTATATTGGTGTTTATAAGAGTCAATTGTTGTGTGCACGACTGAGTGTTGAGGTGTGTACAAGAGAATTGAATGACTTTGAATCTGGTAAATAGGAACCAATTGTTGTTTGCAAATTGGAATCCTTTGGAGGAGCCCAGTTACTGCAAAACACAACGGATTGTTGCTTGCCATGAATTTTATTGGGGACGAAAATGTACTATTCCTTACTGTTGGAATTCATTACCGTTGCAGCACAAAAACTAACTTCAGAATCAAGACAAAAATGACTTTTGAAGGCAAGGGCAGACTTGTAATATTCCCATGCAATCCTATATTGTATATCATATCAAACATGCCAAGCAAATTTTCACTTGTTTGTTTATTTGTTTCTGCTGCCCATTGTAAATTTGTGGAATATAAGGGATTATATATGGCTGACCTTTTTGCCTCTTCCCTTTTGTGGTAATCGCATTACTTCTTGATATTCTTATGTTGTGAAGGGTTGCACTTTGCATAATTTGATGTAATTTGACGTCCTATAAACCGTTGCTTCGTGGCTTGTGTAGTTGATTCAATTATAATCTTTTGGCCTTCTGGTGATGGCCACTAAGAAGATCATAGCCATATGCCAATCTGGAGGCGAATTTGTGACAAATAAAGATGATGGGTCTTTATTTTATGCTGGTGGGGAAGCATATGCTCTGGACCTCGATCAGCAGACCCAATTGAAAGATTTCAAGCATGAACTTGCTGAAACTTTTCAATGTGGCATTGATAACATAGCAATCAAGTATTTTCTCCCTGGGAACAGAAAGACCTTGATTACCATATCTAAGGATAAGGATCTCAAGCGAATGGTTAACTTCTTCAAGGAATCCGATCAAGTTGAGGTCTTCGTAATTGCTGAAGAAGCTGCTGCTCGGAATGTGTCAAACATGCCTGCCAGTAGGTATTTCTCAGAGTGCTGCTCTCTGCTCCTAATTTTGTCTTTGCCAACATCTTAAACTTTTATTGTGTTTGCAATTATAGGAAGTTGGGGCAAATGCTTTTTTTCATAGATATTTTGAAGGATATGTAGCTTTTTGACTATTAACTGCTTGGAGCCCGCTGAATGTTAATGACATTTGCGTCTGCATATTGTACACTTTACTGCAGTTATGCTTCTGAACTTGGTGATGAATTATCTATTAAGTGTCTCATGTTAATGAATATTGGCAACCACTGAGATAATTTAAATGATATTCACGTTGAGTCAGCTAAAGGAAATTGAGACCAGTTATCTCATTATTACATGCCTTCTAGCATTTGGAAGCCTGTTTGCCGCATTATGATCACTAGCCATCGATACACACTCAATGCGTGTGCCTAAAATAAAAAAGAACATAATTTATACATTAAGGTATAATTTACATTGTGTGCATTTAGTAATTAAGATATGATTAATATATCAAATAGAGTTACATATATAATTTATCTAAAGGAAAAAATTAGTGAGCTGTGGTGGTTTATTAAAGTAGTTAAGATTAAGGGCATTTTTTAGAAAAGACATGAAGCCATACCAAATAGGGTCTCACACTTTATTCAAAGGTATAGATGAAACCAATGCAAGTTTCCATTCCGAGTACAAGCATGAATGTTTCCCTTAAATTCTTTGCAGTCTTATGATTTGTTTAACTACACAGGTCAAGCAGGACAACCGTGTCAGAGGCAGCACTCCCGTCTGATGTCCCAGTGGATGTTATGCAAACAGATGATGCAATTGTTTTGGATGAGCCCATTGAAACTACACCACTCGGTGCATATCCTTTTAGCAATGAAGAGAAGCATCGGAGAGCAGCAACTCAATGGGAGAATATTATTACCGGTGTGGACCAAAGATTCAATACTTTTGCTGAATTTCGTGAAGCTCTGCATAAATATTCCATTGCCCATGGATTTACCTACAAATATAAGAAGAATGACAGCCATCGTGTGACTGCCAAGTGCAAAACAGAAGGATGTCCGTGGCGCATATATGCATCTAGGTTGGCTACCACTCAATTAATATGTATAAAGAAAATGAATCCTGAGCATACTTGTGAAGGGGCCGCTGTAAAAGCTGGTTATAGAGCAACTAGGGGATGGATAGGAAGTATCATAAAGGAGAAATTAAAAGTTTCTCCAAACTATAAGCCCAAGGATATTGCCAGTGATATCAAGCGTGAATACGGCATTCAGTTGAACTATACGCAAGCATGGCGGGCCAAGGAGATTGCAAGAGAGCAGCTTCAGGGGTCTTATAAAGAGGCATACTCTCAGTTGCCATATTTCTGTGAGAAGATAATGGAGACTAATCCTGGTAGTCTTGCCACTTTCAGCACCAAGGAAGATTCGAGCTTCCGTCGATTTTTCGTGTCATTTCATGCCTCCATATCTGGTTTTCAGCAGTGTCGTCCTCTTCTTTTTCTTGATAGCTCTCTTCTTTATTCGAAATATCAAGGAACTTTACTCGCTGCAACAGCTGCAGATGGGAATGATGATTTTCTCCCTGTAGCTTTTGCTATAGTAGATGAAGAAACGGAGGACAACTGGCATTGGTTTCTGTCACAACTGAAATCTGCTCTCAACACTTCAGAGCAAATTACTTTTGTTTCCGACTTCCAGAAGGGCATAAGAGAGTCCTTGCTTGATATATTTGGCAAGGAGTGCTATCATGGTTACTGTTTACGCTGTCTTGCTGAGAAGCTTAATAAAGATCTGAAAGGACAATTTTCTCATGATGCAAGACGCCTCATGGTTCAGGATTTTTATGCTGCTGCCTATGCACCAAAACTCGAGGTCTTTGAAAGGTGCGTTGAGAATATAAAGGCTATCTCTGTTGAGGCTTATAATTGGGTCGTTAGCAGTGAGCCAGACCACTGGGCTAATGCATTTTTTGGTGGGGCCAGATATAACCATATGACATCCAACTTTGGCCAACAATTCTACAGTTGGGTATCTGAGGTGGATGAGTTGCCTATAACTCAGATGGTTGATGTGTTGCGCGGCAAGATTATGGAATTGATTTATAGGCGTCGACTTGAATCCAGTCAATGGGTTACTAGGTTGACACCTTTTATGGAGGATAAACTTCAGCATGAGATATCAAAAGCAAGACCACTTCAAGTATTACTCTCACATGGTAGCACGTTTGAGGTCCGTGGTGAATCTGTTGACATAGTTGACATTGATCACTGGGACTGTAGTTGCAAGGGGTGGCAGCTCAGTGGATTACCATGCTGCCATGCTATTGCTGTTCTCGAATGTCTTGGCAGGAGCCTTTATGATTATTGCTCAAGATTCTTCATGACTGACAGTTATCGCTTAACTTATACAGAGTCAATCAATCCCATGCCAAATGTGGAGAAACCAGAGAGAAGTGAACTGCAGGAAGCAACTATTGTTACTCCTCCACCTACGAAACGTCCACCTGGACGACCTAAGATGAAATTGGTCGAATCCGTGGATATCATTAAACGCCAGCTTCAGTGTAGTAAGTGCAAGGGCCTGGGCCACAATAAGAAAACATGCAAGTAAGCTTCTTTGTTAGCTCCCTCCTTACACAAGGTTTATGAGTAAATACTGTAAATAGGCGCTATATGATGTTAATATTAGTTATATTTCATCATATGAGATGTTTCTTTTTTTTGTTACATTTCATAACTCCATGACGAGTCTTTTGGAAGTAAAAGGTCGACTCTGTTTTTTGTGACTGTTGCTTACATGCATATTGTTTTATCAGTTTATTCTGTTTGGATCCATCTGTCTATACTTAGTTACAACTATTTTTTAGCAAATGCATTCACTTCCCTAATTGCTATCGGTGCTTTAAATATGTCATATCTCCTATATTGTCTGTTTTTCATGTGTTGTACAATAGTCATATCTTGTAATCATAAATTACTGAATTTGCTAGTCACCACTTGCTACATTTGTGAAATTTCCTTTCATGGTCTTCTGTGCTAATGTTGGGTGTTTTGGTTCTTTCAATAGCAAGGTGAACGGGCTTGAGGGACCACAGACTCCTGCTTTGACAGGGGCGGCCACTGATGAGCCAGAAGGAAGCACTTGATCCTTTATCACCATTTGCAATGTACTTGACGTTGCTGGTTGTTCCCAAGGGACACAATGGATATTATTAGATAGTTTATGGAGACGAAACAGTCAATTTTTATTTTGATTAGTAAGAAGATTTTCGTTGTTTCAACTTTCAATTTTCTTTTTCTACCTTAATGTGAACTAGCTTAGTTTCTGTATCATAAAACAAAAGGCCATTGATGTGCTTTCTTGTTCATTTCATTTTCGGTGTTTCCAAGTTTGGGGGGCAGTTGACTTTGCTTGCAATCACACCCACGTTGCTAGGTGTTTTGACTGAACCTCATCATCATAGGAGATACGGCAATTTTTCTGGCTGTCTGGTAACAGTTGTATAGTTGTCAGTAAAAGCTTATTTGGGTTTTGAAGGTGCAGGGGAATGCTAAATTTGGCAGGACTGGTCAGTGAATGTTGAATCATGATCCATTTTTAGTTGAAAGCTTCTTTCTCAAAGGACAAAGAAGCAGATAATTTCGTTGTATTAATTTCAGCATCATTGTGGGTCGACCGGATGATGTCAACCATGTAGCCATCTGCCTCATTAACATTCATTCCCTACTCATCATTTTGAAGCTTAATGAGATCCACTACGAAGCCAGGCCGCGTAAGTAGGTACTGTTTTATTATCGGAGCACGGATTAATAAATTCCTAATCAATATTGGCCGGCTTGAAGCAGTTTAGTCTATTTTATTTTCAATCCGAGTTTATTGTGTATCTGTTAATAAATTTGCAACTCATAACCTTGCTACATAGGCTCATTCACTCTTGGGGCGGCTCTGTCCCTTTCACAAATTCCCATTGAATTGTTTTTGCTATGGAAGATGCTGCCTCTTGAAGTGGCTTTGTCCCTTTAATAATTCCCGATGGTAGTGAAATATAATTAACTCTCAAATTAGATATAAATTAATAATGTAGGTAAACAAATGGTAATGAAAAACAGAAAACTGGACAATTATCAACTCTATTTCTCCTGCTCTATGACTCTCTCCGCACTTCACAACTTTGATACGTGCACAAAACCAAAAAGCATGAAACTACAAATAAATCAGAACACAAAGCCTCTACATAAATTTTTAAAATTAAAATAACTTAAAGGTCTTAATTTTCTTTCTTTTCCACTTAATTTATTTGCATTTTGCAATGAATTTTGGAACACTTAATCCTTACAACTCCAGAAATCAAATTACTAGAATTTCTCCCTCCATGGAAATGGCTTACAAAATCCCACCACATAGGAGGAACTAATACCACTATAAGTAGGACAAATCATAGAAAACAGTTTTCAGTTCAGACGAAGTTATCAGAACATGAAATCTTTGCCCCTATCTCCCCTTGCTGCATGCTTGGACTTGAACCATCACCAGCAGTTGCATTTGCCACAGCAGCATGTGAAATATTTGTATCTCCAACAGCAATTGCAGTTCCAGCATTGGACGTCTTAGATGGCTGTAATTTAGATTCACTGCCTACAGAAACATTAGCAGGCATAGCAGTAGTAGTCATCTGCATTTGTGTTGTTCCATCAGCAGCATCGACTTTCAAAGCATTTCCTGCTTGAGAGTCTATATCGGTTTTCTGTGGATTCACATTCACAGACTCGGCATGAAGTTGCTTCATCCTGTAATCAGTTTCAGGCCTACGACAAATCTTCCTTAGAGGAACTATTTCCTACACAAGAGAGGCGGGAGGTGGGGGCAACAGTCAATGCGAAAATATGCCAAACCAAAATGTCAAACGTGAGATGTTTGCAAATTGGATAAAAAGGTAATCCTTCATTAGAGAGCAATCTAGAAAGCTGTCTGATATAAAGAGGATGTTTCACAAAGCTCATTTGAAATATTTTACAATATGTTTTTGGAACTTATAGATTTTATTTTAAAAATAAAGAAAATTAGTTCAACATCCCATAAGGTTTGGCCTTGACAAAAATATCCAACAAGGGCCTATTTGTAATGTTTGAGTCGATATGTTAGATTTTCAGGGGATCTAATCGAAATATTATATAGGCGTCAAGCCTGTATGGTAGACATGTCATTGTAATTTCCTATAAAACATGAGATGTTTCTATAATGTCAAAACCTCACATAGGGTAATTGTCCCTTAAAAATAAGTTGTTGAAGTGTTTGGAAAAGCTATAACTAATCTCAATTTCGTATTATCATGATTAAAAGTAAAGGAGATTGAGATCTTAAAAATAAGTTAATAATTTCTTAGTCTACCATAAAAGGTTATAACATTGTACTACCATGAAGATGAGAAGTTGTACCTCAGATTGGTCGTGATCATACCGCACCAGAATCCTACAACGACAACCTCTGACATCATGCCTCCTCCTTTGTGCATCAAGAACGTGTGCATCAAAGTATAGGGCCTGCTCTTTGCCTTCCTAAAAAATTAAAGATCAAATAATATAATCTCATAGATCTAGCAAAAGTAACTTTGGCAGAAAGGAAGGGGGGCAGATCCAATAAAATTTTGTACTGCTGCTATATAATGTACCTGAAAGCAGAGTACTAAATCTCCAGGCAGAACTGCTACACACTCTGATGATTCACAGGGGAGAGATCGTTGTCTCACGTGCCTGTGAATTTTGATCCATTCATCCTCTTCCGGTCCGAAACCAGCAAAACGAACCAAGGCTTCCTGAGGTAGCCAACATAATTAATCACAATGAGTAAACGCTGGTGGATATCAACGTACTCAAGCTTTTCAAAGCTCCAAGATCAGCTTAATAACTTTTCGACCCAAGCTTATGAAGAATACAAACTAAATCAAGCTTAAGCCGATGGTCAAGGATTGAATTTAAGTTCAAGTCAAACATGAGTAAAGGTATGTTAGAGATGTAATTCCAGAGCATGATCACAGTAAAAGTGGCCAGCCAGGGAAGCCTTTGATTTATTCCCAAAGGAGAAAGAATTCGGTCAAAGGACTGAATATGGAAGGAGACAATGCAAGTCCTAATTTAATAGGAATGTTTCTATGTAAGCAATAGAATATGACATGTAACGAACATGATAATTGTAATTATCAGAATAAATGGGGGAAAATATTGGGTGAAATGGCAAAAAGTTTTCATGATCAAATGCCATTAGGGATCATTAGAGTTGAAAATTCGAGTTCATACATGAGAAAGGTTATTCCATAATTTGTTCCCTACCATCTCTCTTTAGCGTTTTCAATTCACAGTAACAGAATCAAACTTGCAGAAAACTTCATCCTGTGAACTTAAAAGGATGAAAAACTTCCAGAATTACCGGATCTCCAGTCTCTAGTGATCTATGTGATAGAAACAATGCAACATCGTACCTGAAAGAGGACTATGGTCAGGATTGCTTCTTTTCACCAACAGGACTTGCTATCTCTTATCAGTAAATGAAAATTTTGAAACAATAAATAAAGATACTTCTCAAAAGACCAACCATGCACCATCTCTGGCAGATTTTGCTTCAAACTCCATCTGAGAATTTTCCAAAGCATTGTTGCCTGCATATTGTGCTGCTGATAAGATAATACGTGAATAAAATTAATCCATGAGGATATAGTGAAGAAGTAAGACAGTTCCAACATCAAATCTTGAGAAATAGTATCAAAAGGAAGAAAATGGAAAGGTTGCAAAGCCAGTAGAAACAACAAAATGCACTTTACCCAGACATATCAGATTGCCAGATCTGTATGAGCAGTTAAAGTAACCAACCATTTACTAGACCCCCAAACATCCTGACATTTCCAAAATCTGGCACTTATGCAGAGGAATCCATATTGGCAAAATTGAAAATCTCTCTAATGACGACTATCAGCTTAAAAAAATTACTAACTCAATATCCAATGATCTTGTTCTGTAGGAACTATTTGTATTTGCCTATTCGGGTTTCAGAAATAAAGAAAGGAGTAAGATGGAAAATCTTAATGTCCAAAGCATCTAGCAAACTGGCCACCGATGGATAGGAGAAAAAGGAAGAGATATTTGTTAACATCTACATGTTCTCCAATTCAGGAAAGAAGCTGACCACTGAACAAACTCTCTGAAAGCTCCAATGCAAGCACAGAATGCTAATGTTCAAGTACATTGGCGGCTTACCTGATGGAGCAGGAAGGGGATGAGGGACTTGAGGCATACTTCTCACTGCAGCTGGATGAAAACATGACAGCAATTAGCACCATACAAAAAGAAGAATAACCAAACGGAGACTTCACATAACTTGTTACATATTCAGGAAAGCAAATAATACAATATTTTTAACATGAGATGCATTTGAATTTACTTGAGGAAGCACGGTGCAGTTGAGAAGCCTGAGAATGAGGAGCCTGAGGCAAAGTTTTTACTATAGCTTGAGCCTCTTGAGGCGCTGCAGCCATGATCACCTGCCCAGGAACGGAAGCCTTGGCCGCTCTAGCTCGAAGAGCATATC
Organism: Handroanthus guayacan; assembly: GCA_014898755.1. NCBI lineage: Eukaryota > Viridiplantae > Streptophyta > Magnoliopsida > Lamiales > Bignoniaceae > Handroanthus > Handroanthus guayacan. The sequence goes on from JACFYI010002358.1 coordinate 1,291,574, forward strand.
GCCTATTTTGAAACCAGTTCCAAACCTGTTGCATATAATTAAATTATTAATGGTTTCCTATAGATATTAGATGCATGTACACCAAGGAAAATTCCATTACTTGTTTAGATGAAACTTCCACCTGCCCGGCTCTTTCAGCAGAGGAGCTATCAAATAGCGATCACCCAACTTTTAGACACTCAAGAGGTTGAAATATACTCAATGAATTGAATTTTCAGCAATATTATATCTCCTTACCTAAACCTTTGAGCAAGCGCCACGACTATTTCACGTGCAGGCACTGCACAATTGTGTGCTTGCAAAATAGCTTCCATTTCTCCAACCTTTAAAGTCAAAAAACAAAAAAAAAAACGTTGCAAGTAAAATTTGTTTCCCCAACTGCAGGTTGGTATTTGGGTATTATGATATAGGAATAACAACTACCATTATAGTCCAGAAACTTGTTTCTAAAATTTTCCAGAGAAATTGTTCCATCAAAGGCAATAAAAAAACAAATTTGATAGCAGAACTTGGCAAAAACTAAATCGAAATTCCACGAGTCGTGCCTTCCTATCCTACAAAAGTCTGCGTTGCTTTTGCTTCAACTACACTAAATAATAAATTTATTTGAAACTAGTAAATATTGCATTTACATAAAAAATTAAAAACCAGCAAAACAGCATTAGTAAGCAACACATTTTACAGCAGAATCATTGCATACCTTCACATAAATACATTCAAATTCCTAGGAGCTAGGTGGGTGTTATCCATCAAATTCATAAAATAAAACACTAAACAAGCTTAAGAACATATTATATTAGAACTTCAGATAAACCAAAAGCAGAGCACGACAAGAAATTTATTGAATAACAAAATCACCCGATACGAAAATACTAGCCCAAAGAGTAAAATTAACAACGCAATCGAAGAGCGTGAAGTATTCACAGAGAGAGAGAGAGAGATGTGAACAACCTCAACAGGGTTAAAGCGGAAGGCAGGGCCACCGTTGCCCGGCGGTCGACCCATCGTCTTCCTCCGTCACTTATTCTTCTGAAAATATTCAAATTATTTCCCGGAAAAATAGACAAGTCGGAACCCCCTGAACAAACGGTAGAATACAATGGAAGCATATATATGGCCTCTTACGGGAACCTCCGTTCCTGAATTTCAGTGCGAATAAGAATTAGGGATAATTATCCCAAGACCCCCCATATTTGATATAATTATCAAAACGTCCCCAATATTTAAATAATTATCATTAAATTTCATATTAATAATTTAGTTCAACTAATAGATAATTACAATTATACCCTTTCAAAATCCTAAAATATTACGAACAAACCTCTTAAGAAGTGTATTTGTAATTTCTTTTACTTTAAGAGGTGTAATTATGATTATATGTCAGTTGAATTAAGCAATTAACAGTAACGAGTCGGGAGGTATTTTGATAATTATCCAAATTTTAGTAGATATTGTGATAATTATGCTAAATCTCAGGAGTATGGAGATAATTTTGCCTAAAAATTATGCTTTGAAGATATCTACAAGGAGCTAAATTTTTACCAATGAGTAATTAGTTATGATTTTTTTACTAACGTATACGGTGTGCTCACTGCACTTAAGCAGCATATTGTACTTTTTTTATGTAACTTCCATTTTGGAGGGGTAACAAAAAAAGAAAAAAAAGGTTAAGAATTTTTTTGAAGCTAAAAAAAATATATGATATTTTAAGTTTATGAGATGTATGTATTTTATTTTGTTAATATCTTTTTGAAATTGGACAAACAACTACAAAACTATTTACAAGAATCTTTCATGGAATGTTGGGCAATTATAAATGTAAACTTGAGTAGTTATAATATATTCATCATTGTTAATTATTTTCCCATTCTTTTGTAATTTATAATTATTTTATAAGTTAGATACACTTTACCTTATGAGTAGGAAAATGATAAATAAAGAAATGATACATTCAAAAAAAAGAAAGAAAGAAAAATGAAAAAAAATTTAAATAGCTTTTGTTAATCTTGAAAAAAAAAGATGCAAAAAAACACACCTAACAATAAATTAGGTTGAAATTCCAAACACTTTGTTTTTCCTTTTATTTTATTTTTTCAATTGTGTCTATCATGAATTATGATTCCTTATTCTTTTTTTCAAATGCATCTATCATGAATTATGACGTAGGTTCAACCACTTGGTCAAGCTTAAGCAGACACCACTCCTAAGTCCAAGTATAATGGATGTCACCAACTGGCCTCAAGATTTTCCTAATCTCTTATTACAAGGATCAAAACCTTGGATTTTAAACACTTATGACCTTTCCCATAGAAAAATGCTACATTTACTTGGTTGACATTAATATCCCACATTTTAATCAATAGATAAAATTGTTACTCTGTCCTGAGTTACTAAAAAGGGATAATTACCTCAATACTTAAGATTCGCATAAATATTAAAAAACCTCCTAAAATGTAAATATTACCATTGTACCCATAGTTGTCAAGAGCGCATTGGCTAGAAATGGTCCCTTGAAGCTATAGTGAATAGCGCAGTGTGAAGTCCATGCTTTATTGAAATAAAGCGCACAACAAAATGCATATTTATATATTTCTAGTATATAGCAAGAATATAAACTAGTTCATATATTATAAATGATATACAACAAAATATTTATAATAATATGGACGATGACAGAGTCTGAGCCAACTCATACTTAAATATCATGAAAATATTGGTGTTCAATCATGCTAGTGATGCAGGACCAACAAGAAGGAATTTTTTTTTTTGTTTTTCTGGTTATAATTCAGATTTTTGGGTCAAAATGATGTTATTTGAAAATTCTAAAGTCTTGTTTCTTATTTGCAATGTTTTATTTATTAGTGAGAGGGTTGTTTTCTTGTAACTTGCTTTCTAATAGGTGATGTTATTAATTGTAGTTTGACTTCCCAAGAGAGGTTAAAAGGTCTCGGTGTGCACTGTATTAGCTAAGTCTTAACGTACTCTGCAAAATTGTAATATGCTCTTCTTAGTTTATTACACTAGAAAATCCACTTTTTAGCTGAACTTATCTCATTCTTCTTCTGAATCCTCTTGGCACTTGTTAAAATCTTTCACATGATCTAACTCTATATCAACTCTCCCGCGGTCGAAAGTGGAAGCTTAGGAGACTTTGAGCAACGTTCTAGAGTTTTACGATCATGTAGTTTTCATCATTTTGGACCACCTCGGAGACTTTGAGCAACGTTCTAGAGTTTTACGGTCATGTAGTTTTCATCATTTTTCACTATTTTGGAGCCTGGACTCTCTCTTCCTTTTCTATTTTAATTAGTTTTTTCCTCTAGAACACAAATCTTTTGTTAACTTTGAAAAAAGAAATTGTAACTTTGAAAAAAGAAATTAGTAGCTTTCAATGTAGCGCACGGAAGCACACTATTTTATGCATTGCGTTATAGCGCAGATAGAGCACTTCAACATGCGCTACACTAAAAGGGAGTGCGCGTAGCGATGCCAAGCGCAAAGAGTGCACAAAGAGTCTCCACGTGATTACACCCTTACAATTAGTTGCACTAAGAAAATAATTATATTTACACTTTTAGAAAATTCTGAAACACTACAAATAAACTCTCTAAATGACGGAATGTAATTGAAATCATGTGTGAGCTCAAGGGTGTAGTTGCAATTATACGCTAGCTGAACTAATGATAAGAGATGCAACAACAATTATCTAAACCGTAGGGGTATTCCAATAATTATGTTAAATCTCGAGGGTGTAGAGGAAATTATTCCTAATAAAAATGAGGGGAGGTGGAGGACCAAGCAAAAGGGAGGCAGAAAACACACGCAATGGTAACTTTGTCGAGCCTGGGGGGCATTTTATACATAAAAATCGCAGCAGTGCGATATAAATCCTGTTCATTATCAGTTCATATAGAAATACATATTCACAAATTCAACCCATCAAAAAGCACCCAATTGTTGTATGGCAGGCGCCAGATAACCAAGCAAATGCCGAGGAGAATAAAGCTTCTGGGCTTCTTCCTTATCACTATGCATCATCATCTTCCGCATTGTTGACACGTTCACACTCATCAATCCATTCGCTATATCTGTACGCAAAGAGCTTCGTGATTTAGAATGATAGTGAGGAATGTTAATATTCAGAGAAATGTATGGAAATGCCTCTACATTTACTCACATGTCTATAGGCTCGGTTAAAGCTGTGGGCAAAAAGAAAAAGGTAATGTCAGTATACTGATTTGAAACAATGAAGGATGTTAATACTACCAGGTAAAAACTAAGATCATAAGTATTCTACAATATGTCCAATTGTTACCGTCAGGTTTAAGCAATCAAAATTTCTTAGCAAGAGAAACAAATGGTACACCTGTTACATTGGTGCTAAAGCTCTCTTGACAAATCCGGCAAGAAGCCTCACCAATCAAGTTCTTGAGATCACTGTAACAAAAAAAAAACAACAATGGTTCACTACATGGATGGACACAGAGAGAAGAACGGAATGAAAGAAACGAGGGCAAAAAGCTGTTAAGACATACTAGCCTATGATGGAAATTAATCCCACAACAACAAAATCAAACAAGCATATGGAACATATAGCCTTCTCACCAGGTTAAACACATTTATCCAAACTTCTCTTCGTCAATTGTTCATCCATTCACCAGGTATCAAAAACAAAATACATCTCATATTCATGGACTTAACAGCTAGGCAGATGCTAATGTTCAAATTATGTTCAACAAGCAAAACGGCTTCTTCCCTTAAGAAGCAGATCACATGATACATGGACCTCTTTAAATCCTACTACCAATGTATCATATTGTATTTGGACTAGAAGCCCGCTACTTCCCACACTCAACAATACAAACCAAAATCCTATAAATTTATGAACGTGATGTTTTCTTATATCATCGTAATCATAATAGACAGAGAAAGTGAAATAACTCAGAGACACTTACATGCGGCACTCAACACTGGTGCCATGGTTACAGAAGGGACAGCTGAAAACGGTGTCAAGTTTGTCCATTCGCTTCTTCGGTGGGGGCTTTGCCCTAGACTTTCTCTTACCCATATTTCAGTTGAGTTGTATGTAACGCACTGTCAATATGACCAAATGTTAAGTTCCAGATCATCTAAAATACACTGGTTTAGCGGCATACTGGGCAATTAGAACCTACATAACAGTTGAAGGTGCAATAAGTGATAAATATGTGTGTGCGTGTATGTAATTAATATGAGATCAAAATTGAATTCCAGTGTCATATGATTGATTGATGGGCATGTTAATGGTTGGATTACAAATTACAATCATACGTAAATAGTAGTACAGTCAAGCACTCAAGCCTAAAAAATGGCATTCCAAACAGCAAATTATCTGACAAATCTTAGAAGGGGAAAACTGTCCCCAATGTTCCGCGACTTAAAAGTCAATTTGAGTCAGCTTAAAAAGTGTGAATGGCTAGTACAGACCAAAAGAAAACATAATTGAATACTCAGTAATCCAGAAGCTTATGAAAACTCAACAGGATTTAGTAAAGAAACAATTGATGATCCGCCGTTGACGCGAGAGCAGAACTTGATTAGACTAAAACCATAAAATCCTAAATTACCGATCCAATGAACCTCAAAGCAACGATCAAAATCGCATATATTTTCAAGATTCTTTCAGTTACGAAACGATTAATTAAATAATTACAGATTTCAAAACCAAAGAAACCCTAGAAAACACTCTGAACAACAGTATTCAACAATTAACATAAAGAACACACAAACATTTTGAAAAAATAAAGAAAGAAAGAAACTGGGGAACACAATAACGTGAACCGCAACCCTAAAAGCAAATATGCGAAAATTATCAAGCGCCATGAGAGAAGAAACAACAAGCTCACCTTAGAAT
>JACFYI010002358.1:1328317-1344553 GCA_014898755.1 Handroanthus guayacan
GACTGTTTATCTTGACATATATTCTTTTTCTAATTGGTCTTTTAACCACGTCCTGCGTGTAGCCCTTGCATTCAAAAGCGCCTTCATTTATTGGGGACCAGAAAATTAGCTTGTCCTGGAAAGAAGTAACTAAAGCTGCAACACCTCCTGCTGCTGCTGGGTATCGACATACTCCCTTTTCCGTCATCAACGATTGCTATTGTATTTCACTTTTGTACTTTTTACCTCAAATGTTTGCGATTGCAGTCAAAAACGAGCAGCTAATGCTGCCAACGGATCCGGCTCAAATGCAAACAAGAAAAGCCGAGGAGCAGGAGGTCTACAAAACCAACTTGTTAACAAAGCATTTGAAGGTTTAAGCAATTCAAGAACCGGCGGAAGAGGTAGAGGTTGGAGGGGACGTGGTCGAGGAAGAGGTGCGTATCGTTAGAATGCATCACTTTGTGTTGTATATTGTAGACATTTTAGCTGATCTATAGTCACTGTAGTCATAAATTTTTCACTGATGTAGATTTATGATTACATGATTCACATCCTCTGATTGAAACCCTCACTAGATATTTATTTTTCAGACTTAGTTTGTTTAATTATTATTTATTGTACTTTGCAATATGTCTCTGTTTCTATTTCTTTGTTCCTTATGGTCTTCTTAGGTAAATTGTGAAATTTGTTTGGAGTCCTATGATTCTGTGTTATGGGGCGTACATGTTTAGGATAATTACCTCAGCACTCTCTAAGGATTAGTTTAATTACAGAAACATCATATGTATTGGAAAATTACGGAAATACCTTTTGTCATTAATTATCTAGCTTATGAAAAATATAATGAAGCTTTTGTGATATTATAATTATATCCTCTGGATATTTAATGTATTGATCGAAATATTACTACTAGATTTCTCATTTGACGGATTTTGTGTTCTATATTTCATTAAGTTTTTAGTTAGTGAATTGATGAAGGTGTGTTATTATAATTTAACAATTTAGTGCGGTGTTTTTGTTATTAGGTCAAACGTTTATGGTATTGAGATAATGATTCCTAATTGTAATTATTTGGTTGAATAATGACCAAAAGTCCATATAATCTCGAAGGGAGTGAATGTCACGGGTTGTCGTATGGTAGAATTTGGATTCCAATTTTTATTTTTACCCTACTTGTTTGACTTAAATAAAATCAAGACAAAAAATGGTGGAAATTGACACATGGGCTGGTTACAAGTTACAACGTGGACTTGAATAAAATGGTAAATGAGAGAAAAACTTGGGAGAATAGCCCTGGAATTTGGAAAGTAAGACTTTTCAAATGTCACACGTATCTCTCTCAAAAAAATAAAAAATAAAGAATAAAAATCACATTTATCAGCAATGTGATATTTATCATATCAATCTTTATCATTTTTGAAAATGGATTTTAATTTCAAAATTAACCAACACTAAAACAAGCATTCAATATAGTCTACTTAGTCTACAACGCGAACGTAAGAGGATTCAGCATGTTTTGAATTTATAAGATGTTAATATTTTTGTTTAAAAAAAAAATTATATCAGTGAGTGCTTTGAATGTCATAAAACTTTCGACATTGTTGAAGCTTATTATTTAATAACATCTCCTAATTAAGATAATTAAAATTGAAAGAATTGTTAAAAAAAGATTGAAACAATATACTTCTCTAAAAAATTTATAGGATTTTTTTTTTTTTTTTGAGAGAAGCGATTACATTTAATTATACATAATTCATAACATGAATATATTTTAAAGATTAAATATATGAACTAAATAACAATTTAAATAATCTAAATTACCATTCGGTAGACAAATAACTATCATGCGGCAGACAGACACCCATACATTATCAGTGGAACTCGAACTATGCATCTCCAATATGAAATAGTGAAGGCGGTGCCACTACATCCAAAGTTTGGTGGCAAAAATTTATAGGATTCGTGACGTCTTAATTTGAGATTTTTCAGAAGAACTTTACATCTTTATTTTTCAAATATCTTAATATGTCATCCTGCTTCTAGTATGTATTTAAAATCCCCTCCTCCGTGGAGAAAAGAAATAAACAAAAAAAAAAGAAAAAAAAAAGAAAGAAAACAAAAAGTTACCCATTGGCGGCTCCTTGTAGAGCAATTATTTCTTCCATTTTTTTTTCCTTTTCTTTTATTTTTCAGACACCATTGTTTGATTTTGTGTCCCCACACCTAACCTCTCCCAATCCATACATGTGTCGTTGAACATTTTAGGTATTAAATTACTAACGAAAAAACAATTGACATTGATATTAGGACAAAAATATTATTTTCTTCTTTTATATTTAATTATTTTATTTCTTTTGGGAATTAAAGGAATATATCACATGCATGCAGACCCTTTTTAGCCGCATGTATTAACACAGTTGTATGCTTGTTATTTGGATTGACAAATGACCATTTTATTTTAATTTTTAATAATAAAGGCTCATACAAATTGACTGAGAATCATACTCATTCTTATAGTTGTTGTCAATTTGCCGATGTCCTATGGTTTATTCTCCTTATCGCTTTGATAATGATTCTCGAGCTTAAATTAGCCTACCTGATTTGAAAGTACTCATCTGGTTATCAGTACTCATATTCGACAATTTGAGTCCTATAGATCTCGATACTTAATAAAGAGTTTATAAACTCACAAAACAATATCTTAGAAACTTGTAAGTCTTTTTAACGGAAGCAAGAAGTTTCCTAATATATTCTTAAGATCTTAGCATGCTCTTATAATTTAACCATCATAATTAAAAAATAGTCATTGCACCATAGAGTAAAAAATAAAGTGAAGAAGAAGGAACATGAATTTTGACATGTGTTTTTGTCCATAATTTTCTATTGACAAAGTTGGAACACATGTTTGTTTATTATTTCTTGCATACAAGGAAAACAAAAAGGGGAGGATGGGCCCTCATGACATACTTAATAGGAAGAAAAAGGTTGTACACTTCTGCCTAATTTGTTTTTAGTATCATTAATGAATATTCTACATCTTGGCCCAAAGTAATGGTGCTTATTTCAAATAGATTATTGAAAATATAGCCACCATCTTGACTTTATTGATGAAATTAATTAATATTCCTTCATTTTCAATTATTAGGTATCTGGCATGATTGGATATAATATGATGAAAGTTAAGGATTAGAATGAATTAAATTGAAGTATGTCTAGAAAAAGTGAGATTGTGATTGCACAATTTGACATTCGATTCTTGATTTTTGAAAGTGAGAGGATATTTAATGAAAAAGATATTCTTTGGAATACTTTGTAAAAGATTAATGAATTTGAAACACAGTGAAAATAATATATGATCATTTGGTAGATTGATCGCAGTTATTTAGGTATTTGATATACTTATGATTGCTTATATATAAGAGCATGGTTATGTAACACTTCGAGAGGAGACAATATCCCATTATTTTCTCCAACAAGATGTTCAGATTACGATATGAAATTTTAGATGAAATTAAAAAAATAAAAATATTGAGTATATTAAACAAAGGATAATTTTGTGAGTGCATGCAATACTTTCATATTACAATTATTTTAAGCAAGAGAATTCGTTAGAAAATAATATTTATATTTAATTTTCTGAAAAAGAAGAATTATAATTCAAGATAGGCGGAAGTAAAGTCTATGTTCATTGTACCAATGAAACACGTAAGATTCAAAGCATATATTTGTAATATATATTAAAAAATAAATTTCAAACGATAAGTTTATAAGTTATACTAAACAAAACCCTCTCTTTCAAAGAGTATAATAATATTATATTTTTTCTAAAGAAAAGAAGGTCAAAATGGTACCCTATGAATATATAAAATGGCCAAGAAAACTTAAGTTAATGAAAACAAAAATAATTAAGACCAAGAAAAGAAAAAAAAACAAACAAACTTCTGTGGCTGCTAAACCAAAATTCCCAAAGTTTAATGTTATAAACATTTCCCATGTGTGCATATTCACTTCCAACCAAATCCTCATTATAAATAAGCCTCAACAACTTCAAACCCAAAACCCACTTAGAGAACATATTTTTAGAAACTTTCATGATCAAACAACTTCTCATAATTAACTTCATATTAATTATGAAAACTCTCATGATTTGGTTCATTTTTCCATCAATCTTACTAAGCCCCGTTGCAATTTCTCGGCCGTTGCCAAACGCCGACATTAATTTCGGGCTAGCTCCAAATGAGCTAAAGTTAGGGTTCCTAGCAGAAGATGATGACTCCTCCCCGTTGCCAAATGACAAAACTAATCTTAGGTTGACTTCGGATGAGTACTTGGAATTAGGGTTTCAGATGCAAAATAGTAGCTTCCAGCCATTGTCAAGCAACAACACTAGTCGTGAGCCAATTTTAGATGAGCTGAAATCAGGATTTTGGACAGAAAATGATGACTCCCAACTGATACAGTTGGGAGAAATGCATCATGGAAAGAAGGAGACTTGTGAACAAATGTATGGATTCTTGCCATGTTCAAAGAGTGTTCCGGGGCATTTGTTCTTGATTTTGGTGTATGAGTATCTTTTGTTTCATGGTGAATCATATATTGCTTCGGGCGGGGAAAGGATTTTCAAAATTCTTGGCCCGGGAGTGTTTGGTGCTAGTGCTTTTCAAGTCATAGGGTCACTTCCGGAAGCCCTCATTCTTCTTGGTAAGCTTGTTTAGTTCTTCTTTTATCATCGCCTATTTCATTTTACAAATATACAAAAAAGTAAAAAGCATATTTCATATGTAATTATTTTTATAAGAAAATATTTAATACACTTATTATACTAATATATTTGTGAAGTGAAATATGAGATTAAATACTAATTGAAATTAATAGGCCCGGATCAGAATTGAATTAATTTTGCTACATTGGAAATAACTAAAGGAAGAAGAAAAAAGAAAGAAGGAGGAAAGGAAGAAAGAAATAAAAATATTGAAGAATTTTGGCCTATAGTAATTTAAAAGGTGCTCTCCGAAGTTTATTTAAAAGGTTTTATTAATTTTGAAATATTTGGATAACATAAGAATGTCAGAGTTTATGGTAATAATAATCTTGTAAGTATTGATATATATATCAAAAGTCATTCAAAAAAAGTTTATAGGCTAAGCTCAAGAAGCACAGGCTGAATCAATCTAATTATGATTCAATTATTATCAAAATACAAAAAATCTTATAATTCTAGTCCATTGTCAATTTTGGCACGTAAGCTACATATAATTATATATAATTAATAATTGGAATATCAAATAATTAACTATAACCTTCTTTTGTAGTAGTTGGGTTGAATTTGTCAAGACATGCATGGTAACGTATATCCCACGTTATTTTTATTATTATTTTATTATTCAACTTGGAAAACATGAGTTTGCATGGGACAAGTTTGTCTTTGAGTTTTTGTAATTATTTGCTAAGGTCTTTTATTTGCACAATTATCTACGTTGTTATTGTTCTTTTGTGCATAGTTCTATTGCATGTGATAATCATTACAGGAAACTACCCCTTAAAAATAAAAAATAAAAACTATAAAAAATTTAGTAAAATTCATTATAAACATGATTCTTTAATAAATTTTATTCGCACACATTTGTTAGTATATGATTCTTAAGGTCAAAATTTAGACTCTTTCACCCCACTATTTGGTACACTCGTGATTTTGCTGCACCATCGTGCTTCGATTTGAAATTCATATTTGGTGTATTCGCGATTTTACTGCACCGTTGCATCCGGATTCAAAATCGATATTCGATACACTTACAATTTTGTTGTCCTGTCATACCCTGACCCGCTATACCATTTAATTATTTACCTATGCGTCCTAGCTTAATCAATGAGAGAGATCTCATAATTATAAAGTAATGAGTTTAATTTTTACCCTCCGTGTATAAGTTTTTCATGTGGTTTTTATCTAATCAGTATGTAGAGATTTTATAACTTAGAGGTCATGAGTTTAATTTTCACTAATGTGGAGGCTGTACCGCATGATTTTTATTTGTTATTCATGTATAGATAAGCTGTTTCATATATTGATGTACTGTTTAAATATTGTAATTATTTCTCTCTTAAAAAAAAAAAAAAAAGAAGAAAGAAGAAGAAAACTGAATATGATTCTTTGACATCTAACTCTTATTCTCCCTCTTATTCTCCTACCAGCATCCGGGCTATGGAGCAACGAGGAAACAGCTCAAGAATGCGTCCTCACCGGAGTGGGATTACTCGCCGGATCCACAATCCTGCTCCTCACACTAATTTGGGGCAGCTGCGTCATTCTTGGCAGTCAAGATTTTCACAAACACTTACATTCAAACCCTTCAGAAGTTACCAGAAAGCAAAACCGTATTGAAAAACTCTTCTTTTCGCTATGGCCAAGTTAGTTTCCTCAATTTCTTCTCGTGGGCTTTCCGAATTGTTCTTACATTACTTGATTTGTTAACATCTTTTGTTCTGTTTACAGGTTATGGTGTGTTGACGGATTTGGCCACGAGTTACACTGCGAGGATAATGCTTCTTTCGGTGGTACCAATGGCAGTGATTCAAGTACCAAGGATTATAGGGTTTTCTTCTGTTGGAGAAAGGGTTTTTGTGCTTATCAGTCTTGTTGTTTCTGTTGTTTTGCTGCTTGGTTACTTCTTCTATCAGGTACACCATTAAAAGATCTTGCATTTGATGAAGGTGTTTGGATAAGTTTATTTAAAACATGTTATAAGCTTCTATGGCTTTACAACTTGTTTTTGGAGATTATGAGATATTGGATTTTTTTAATGAATAAGTTGCGAAATGTCTGGATAGAATAAGATTTTGGAAGTTATAAAATATTGGTAATAGCAATTTGTTTGGTAAAAGGTTAAAATTAAAGGATAATTACCTCAACACCCAGAGTTTTGTCGTAATTACCAAAATACTCTTTATGGTTTGGATAATTACCATTACAGTTTCTGTATATTACAATTAGACAGCCTAAAATTTTTATGTAGACTCTGGGGTCTACTTGGAATGTTTGTTATATTTTCAGCAGGTTTAAAGCTTGTATACAGGGATGTAGTGGAGATTATCCAAAAGATAGGGGGTGTTTTGATAATTACGATAAAACCGTAGAAGGGTTGAAGTCGTTATCCTTAAAATTTAAGAAGCATGAAGATGTTAAAAATAAGTTAAAGTGTCCTTGAAGGTTAAAAATGAGTTAGAAAGTCCTTATCTTTTGAAAAATAGAGGTTATAAGATACTTTAGTAGCTTATAAGATCTTCTTTATAACGAAATACTAAACACATTTCCGCATAAGCTCTCAAACCTACAAAATGTTTAAGAACTCATAAGCTCACCAAAGCACCCCTCAGCTTACCATTTCCTTAAAGCTTAATCTAATGGGCAATGCATTGTTTGGCTTGATTGTTTAATTTGCGTGTCCTATTATTAGGCCGGACATGTTTATAGTGTTCTAGGTGAGATTAAGCTAGATCATCTTGGGAAAATCTTGAGTTGATCATCAAAAGGATCAAACTAGAATCAGTCTATTTTTTCCACAAAGTCTAGTCTCAGCAACTCAAACGGGTAGGCTATGAAGTCAAAACCTGAAATCGCATGAGTGGTCAGGTTTTTGGGGGGTCCCATTGCTTAAAATACGTCAAGAAACTTAATTTCGAGTCAACTATTGATAGGATACTAGGTTGGGTACGACCCATGGATAGATATGCGGTTCTTGTAGTGTTTTGCAAATATAGAGACTTCTAGGGGTGCAATATGCTATTTTGTATATTTAGGCACTATCATGTGTTTGTGTGTCTGTATAGAATTGCTGTCATTATTGGTCAAGCATGCTCTTCCTCAATGAATTTAGAGCCAAACCTAGTAACTGACATATGAAAAGATTTACTTTCTTTTCACAATTTGATCACCTCCAACAAACCATTATTGACATATTGTTAGCATGTTTTACTTTTTAGTTTCACTTTTATCTTTCTCATTGTAATCTTTGTTTCACAAATTTGAGCAGTTCTTTAAGCCTTGGATTCAAAGGAGGCGCTTGCTATATATAAAGCACGAGCATTTAGTACTGGACATTCTAAAACATGTCCAAAAACAGACAAAGAGGAAACTCTTGACCGACAACGGGGCGCCAAATGTAACGACTATAAGAAGGTGATTTTCGACAATATATCCTTTATTGAAATACTTTTATAGTGTATTAGAAGAAAAGGATTTGGAAGCTTAGGATTTTTTTATGCGTAATGACAAATTTGTTGCACTTGTTTTTAATGATTGTGAGATGAAGAAGGCGTTTGGGAGAAGCAAAATGTTGTAGAGAATGTTATAATTAAAGTTGATTATGTTTGAAATGAAAGTTAAAAGAACCAAAAAGCTGCGGAAGTTAGGTGAGATTGCCTTTAACTTTTAGCTTTTTTCTGCTTAACTTTGGAGAATCAAAAGTAGAAGCAATATTTTTGAACATTCAAAATGACGAAAATTTGGCCAAAAGTTGAAAATCACTTTTCCTAGGTCATTGCAAGCCCCCCTGGAAATCCTTAGAAACCATTTTGAACTTCTTTTGTCATTAGTTTAGGTTGGTTTTGGAATTTATGAGATATTGTAGTCATTTAAAATTCTTAGCTCCATATCGTACCTGATCCGAACCTTAATGCTTTCTTGTTCAGATAGATTTCCTAATGATTGCGCAAAATTTTATGCAGGCTATTTGAAGAGGGAGATAATGATGGAGACAGGGTTATCTCATTCCATGAGCTAAAAAAATTTCTAAAAGAAATTAAATGTCAAACACAAAATTCGGATGAGGATAAAACAACTGAAGAGATGATGAAGGAATTTGATATCGACAATGATGAGAAGATTACTATGGACGAATTTGTAAATGGAATGACAAAATGGCTCGATGATACTAAAAACACAATGACTAAACGATATCACTCCGTCAAATCACTCAAGGACATGTACCAGGTAATTTTCTTGGAGATGACTTTATGAAGCTAACTATGGTTAGACATAAAAGTCTGATGAATTTGTATTATGTAGTTGTATAACTATTAATGCATTGTTACTGAATAATTATTACAACATGGTTACAGGTTCTTAAACCTTGGATTCAAAAGAAACGGGAAGAACGGGAAATGATGAGACATCTGATTCCGGATATTTTAGAACATCTCCAAAACTCTGTGTACGGGAGCCTTTTGACAGACAATGGAACTCCAGATATTCCGGCTATAAAGAGGTAGTTTTTTTTTCACAAATCATTCACTTGTTTACTTTTGGTTTTAGTATATCCGAATTTATATGTTGTCTGCATGAAATGCCTGACTCGTTATTGCAATGCACCATTTCTTTGGACAGAACAAGATCATGTAAGAACTCCCTTGAAGCGTCAATTATCAGATTCCATTTTGAAAAACACCATTATTTTCCATGAAAAATTCGCCATGATTTATGTGATCCTTGCATCATATCATGAAAACAGATACAAATTTTTTACCACTAAGATTTTTTTTTGAGATACTTACACCCTGTCGAAGTAAGTTGAATTTGATTTCCCTTCTTCATTCTCTTGAAATATAGAGTTCTCTAGAAATACAATAATTAACGTTGGGAGTCTCGTTTCATGCATTTAGACACTCGAACGGGTCATCAATAATGCACGGGTAACATGTAATAAAGTTATTAACCTGTCAATTGCAAACCACAGGTTGTTCAAAGATATTGATCTCAACAAAGACAACTGCTTGTCATACTTTGAATTGAAGGAGTTGATGACTAATATCAAGTTTGGCATAATTCCTTATGATCCTGACGTAGCAGCATCAAAAATAATGGAAGAACTCGATATAAGTGGAGATCAGTTAATCAGTGAAGGGGAGTTCGTTACTGGATTATCCAAATGGCTAAATTGCGTTTACAATCTAAATCACAACTCTGACGAAACTGAAGATGATAACTATCAAGTAAGTAAGATTTCTGTTAGCCTTCTTCCAGTCGAGACTGTTATTATCCGATTGATGTGAAATATTGAAGATCAAATTGTGCAGAAAACGTGGGAACAGATGGATAAGTTGATAGACGACAAGTTTGTTGATAAATCAGCTTTAGCTTGGATGAAAGCTTTAAGCCTTTTGGTTCTTGGGATTGTTATGCTTGGAGTTCTAGCTGAACCTCTCACACATAGTGTTCGGGATTTCTCTGCTGCTGCAAGTGTGCCGTCTTTTTATGTCTCGTTTGTGTTTATACCGTTGGTGACAAATGCTAGAATAGCGGTGTCTGCTATCAATGAAGCACGGAAGAAGAAGCTACACACGACTTCTTTGACGTTGTCTGAGGTTCGTTTTCTCCTCCCCTTCATCAACCGTTTTCCACGAGTAATTGAATTTAGCTTCATGATCTGTACATTCAATTTTCAAGAACTTATAAAGTTCTTCAATCACTCCCTAATCAACGGAAGTGAGTAAATCTAGGGACAATCACATCAATAGCCCTTGACGATTTGCCTAATTCTAATAACATCCCATATGATTTGGAAATTTATATGACACATGACACCCCTTGTTAGTTTAGCTGATTTAAAACTTAACTTACTGATAGTTTTGGTCTAAAAAATTACAGTAAAACATCCATTACACTAGAGTGCGTTATTGTTATTTCTCAAACCACAATTATACTTTGCCAAGTTATATATCAGTTGAACTAATGGCTGGGGGAGTTGTTGTAATTATGACCCTTGAGAGGTTGAGGTAATTACCTGTTAAATCTATGTTTGTGGACATTGCCTCATTTGCATCCGGACCATTTTGAATTTCCCATTTATCAAAAAATCCCTAATACCAAGCACATTTTTCATCAAATTAGATTAACAATCTAGCATGGGCTTTCTATTCTGTTTATTGAATCACATGAAATTTTACTCAACTCCCCTATTTGCAGTGAAATATATGAACTACGTATGAAAAACGAAGAAACAAAACGAACTTTTTACTAATCAACAACAAAGGTTATTTTAAATACCTTATTTCTTAAAACTAACTCGTTGTAAATACCACAGATATATGGTACGGTATTCATGAACAACATTCTGGGATTTGCCGTTCTTGTTTCGCTGATCTATTTTCGCGGGTTATCGTGGACTTTTTCGACTGAGGTTTTGATGGTTCTTCTTGTATCTGTCATCATGGGATGCCTTGGAAGCTTCATCACTATTTTCCCTGTTTGGACATCATTCTTGGCTTATATGTTGTATCCCCTGTCATTGGTCCTAGTCTATGTTCTTGGAGAATCCAAGTGGTTGTCTTCCAACCTTAATCAGGGCTTATATGTTCAATGAAATTTGTAAACTAAATTAGGGATTTGTTTGATCTTGACATATATATATATATATATGTAATTCCATTCTTTGTCCCTTGTTGAGTTAGGGATCATCCTTTTGTTTGAACTTCTTGTAATCACTGTTGCTGATCAAGCCAATGTATTCTTTGATAGTTAACTATATGCTTGAGTGTTTTTTACTTGATAGATAATCAATTTGATGTAAACGAGAAAATAAAATTACTAAAATATTCCAGTACAAAACAGAAAAGAGCATATAAGATTTAATGTGATTCATCTTTTTCAATATGATAACTTCGTCTTATCAGCTTTAGTACGGTTGAAATGATTGAAATACCCTATCAAAATCACGTAAAGAGTAAAAAAAAAAAAATAAAAAATAAAAATTTCTTGTTGTAGTTTGTCGAATTTGGGTATAAGAGAGCAAAAGGCGCACAAATTGGTGTGTTGAATGCACATGTGTATCGATTAGGGAGTAGAGTGTAAATGAATCTATAGGTTGGGTGATTTTCTGCATTTGGCTCATATCTAAAATTATGCAAGTGGCTATAAAATATAAATGCTTTACACCCCCCACCCCACCCCAATTATGAAAGCATCTATTGCTATTTGGTATATTTTAATGTGTTCTCAATAAGATATTCCTTTTTAGCATTAAGGGTGTGTTTGATAACGTAATTAAGCCCAAATATGGAGTCCAGGTTTACAATCTCCAGTTTGATAGTGTGGATTACTTTGGCGGGTTGACCCATGTAGTGGCAAAGGCTTGGTAGGGTATTGAGATTATTATGATGGTTTTCAATCTCTTTCCAAACCTAGAGGTCAAGTAAAAGGGGAGTGAGATTATATATCATTTACTATTTTCTTTATCATCAAATAAATTCATATTATTAACAAAAAAATAAAAACAAAAAATGAAAAATATGAAGCACCCTTCATTCTGTACTGGGTGTATGGAAAGATATAAGCATATTTCATATAATGCGGGATGTTTACAAGGACTAAAAAATAAAAATAGGAAAAGGGAATATTAAATTTTGAAAATTAAAGAACGTCAATTTTGTAGTTTAACATCCAATAATCCTTAATCTTCCTTATCAAACATGGTACAAAATGTAACGGGATTTGTTGAGTGGCCACATAATCCCCCTTATCAAACATAATATTATCACTGTAATCTTGTTTAATCTCAAACAGGCCAAATCACAGAATTTAACCTAAATAAGTCACTTTAAGTACCATCCACACCTAATTAAAAATTATCTAGTACCTTTATATTAGATTATGTATGTAATGTAATTATATATATTAATATTCTTAAAATTATTAGATACACACAAAATTAGTATTCATTAATCATATTTTAATATATATGAATTACATTCTAATTATTTTATGCATACTCATCAAGTATCAGTTGATGCTAGTACAAATAAATGATACATTATATTGTATCAAGTAAGGCCCAACCATCTTCAATTATTACTTTTTAATAGTTAAAGATGATATATGAAATATTTATTTTTATTTTAAGAACAAAAACTTTGTGTCAAATTCTAATGAATAAATTCAAAAGTAAGTTAAATGATGGACCATTAGATTAGACCATCGAACAACAAATGGGTCCAAACCAAACCAGTAAGGTGGGTGGGCCATATTATGGATTTGAAAGTTTTGTGTACAGATAAACCATCAACGCTTGGTGGGCCATACTATTGATTTGATTTTGACCTTTCATAACTTTGTGCTAATCTTTTTGTCACCAATATTTTATATCACAATCATGCAATAGTCCCCCCCTTTTTGGATTTTGCATTTATTATTTTTATTTTTTATTTTGTTTGTTTGTCTTTTTTTTTTGTTGGGTTGTTGATGATAAAGAACCACGACATGATGCTCATTTGATTACATAATTAAATAACTTATATTTAATAAGATGGATTTGTTATTTTATAAAATCATATTCTCATTCAATTAGTCCAATTCTTTTATTTTTTTAAAAAAAGGAAAGTACAGTCCAATTCTTTTTTCCCAAATCTATTTAAAGTATAAGTATTTTTTTATTTTTTTTATTTTTTATCTATAAGCAAGAACATGTTAAGTAGTGATTTTGGTGCATCGTTAAATGAATAGAGAAAAATAAGTTTATGATAAATGACAATGACAGGATATTTCTTTAATTTTTCTTTTTTAATATTTATTTTTTATTTAATTTTTTCATTTCAACTTTATTGTATTCAATTTATCTTTTGGTTATGTTATCTACATAATAAATTCAAATATAAATATTTAATAATTAAGAACGTAATATTTCTAATACCAAAATAAAAAAAGTATTTTTAATATTGTAAAAAAAAAGGCATAAACATTGAGTGTGCTACAATTGCTAATACCTCATTACTACCGCGTCAATAACTTGAATAAAATATTCAAGTAAATTATATATTATAAAATTGGTCAAATCCTTTCGTTAGTCCCTATTGTATATAATTTATCCCACTTTAATCTCTTGTCGCTCAAATGTACCATTATGATCTCTCAATCTTTAAAATATCTATCACTATCATCCCTGTGTGAAAACCTCAATTAGTATTTAACAAATATTCAAACACAAGGAATAAAATGTGTCATTAGGAAAGGGTAAAGTTAGGAAAAACATAAAGCATATAGTAAAAAAGAAAAAAAAAGTCCGAATATGACCAAATACAAATGAAATGGTAAAGTAACTAAAACATCAAGAAATATATATAAAATGTCGATACCAATGTTATTAAAATCATATACTATAGTCTTCATTTTTCTTAAAAAAAATATATATATCTAACACCAATCACTAGATTTTTTATTATTTTTTATTTTTTATTTTTATGGGCACCATTCACTTGTATTGACTACAAAAATTCATACATCATTTACTTAAAAATCCAACAAAAAAACAAATCAAGTTTTAGGAAATACCAAATTTTTTGGCTGAAAAAATTAGATATTTAGGACGACCATAAGTGATTTTAGTTGGTGCTTTTTTTAATAAAAAAAAAAAAATAATAATAATAATAAGTCAAGTTTTTTATTATGTTTCCCAAAAATGGAGCCATAATGCGCATTAAAAAAAATGAGAGACTAAAGTGAAACAAAAAATAAACACAAAGAATTAATAAAAAAATTTGCCATGTTAAATGATATATCCTAATGTCAGCGTTTCAGTTTGTAACGTAATTATATTCCATTCAATTAGCCCAATTTCTTTTTCAAAAACATCTTATCACTATGGTCAAACGATATTCAAATGAAAATCCCAATATGACCAATTCAAATGAAATACTAAAGTAACTAAACATCAATAAATATATTTCAAATGTTAGTGGTATTAAATCATACACTGTAGTCTTCTTTTTTGAAAAATAAAAAATAAAAAAAAATCTTACACCAATCACTTGTATTAACTACAAAAATTCAAACATGATTTACTTAAAAATCCAACACAAAAAAAAATCAAGTTTTAGGAAATAACCAAATTTTTTGGCTGAAAAATTAGATATTTTGGACAACCATAAGTGATTTTAGTTGGCGTTTTTTTTTTTCAAAATAATAATAAGTCAATTTTTTTTGTTATGTTTTCCAAAAATGGGACCATAATGCGTATTTAAAAAAAATGAGAGACTAAAGTGAAACAAAATACACATAAAGGATTAATAATAATAAAAAAAAAATTGCCGTGTTAAATGATATGTCCCAATGTCAACATTTCAGTGTGTAACGTTATTATATTCCATTCAATTCACCCAGTTTCTTTTTCAAAAATGTCTTATCACTATGGTTATATGATATTCAAATATATATATATATACACACATATATATTGATGAAAAGGATAATGACATGTAAGTCACTTTAGCATATATATTAAAGTATAAATTATGAATAATTAAATCAAATAACATGACCAAGTATATGAATAGACGATACTATCAAAGTTAACGACTATGACCATTAGTTTACTTAATTCCAAAGTAAGCCAACTTCCTTTTAGGGCAGTTAATCATGTACTAATATCTTGACAATTGTCATTAACGGATTATATAGTTTGCCTCATTAGGACTTAGGAGTTAGGTGAGCTACAATACTAACTCATCCTATTTCTTGTTTCTAGACGTTGACGTACATGCACGATCTATCTGATTACGATTTTTTATTTCAAAAATATGTTTAATTTTTTTATTTTTTGTCAGATATATTAAATATTTCTTTATAAAAATATATAATTGTGAATTCAATACATGTAACGTGTATTACCATAATGAAATAAGAGAAGAAAATAAACTGGAATAAATAATCCAAAGTATAGTGTCTTTCGCACATACAGCCCAACCTCATTTGGGAGAATAAGAAAACATTAATTTGTTTATTTCATAACTATTCCTTCTTATGCACGTTTTGTTTTGTATATTGATAAGTGTAAGAGGTTTAGGTTTGATTTAAAGATATCATGTCTACAATATCTAAGATGAGGTCTAATAATGATCTCATACACTTGGTAGCTTAACTAGGATGATACACAATCAAGGTCGTCAGGCTAGTAGATGCAATCATTTGTGATAAGCGTATGATGTTTAAGTCAGTTCAGGTCGTGAGATAAAATAAGAAGACAGTAAAAACAAGACGCAAGCTGATGAATACTAAATACTACCACATGAATATAAAAAATGCTTATTTATAATGGTTAAAATGTATCACATGTACAAATTCACTTGATCTCATCCCCCAACCTCTTGAGTTCTATATCGATGATGTGAAATTGGTCATACTTTCAAGTCGAGTTAGGATCCTACACAAATCTTAACGACGGTGAGATCATTAAAGCCACTTTCATGGCATTTTGGTTGTCTAAGTTTTGTTCC
>JACFYI010002358.1:1344588-1366323 GCA_014898755.1 Handroanthus guayacan
AAAAAAAAAAAAAGGGTTTAACCCACCCCTTATATTTATATACAACAAAAATAAATGAATCTTTTCGTATAAAAAGAACATTAAAACCAATATTGGCACGACACGAAATTAAGATAAAAGCAACGGGACCATCAAAATTAAGAAACTATAATCCTACCAAAATGACTATTGGTAACATCAATATATATTCCATTACAGTCAGCGACTATTGACATTGACATGTCGGCTCATTACACCCCACCTATGAAAGCCCGCCAACCGTTGGATCTGCTTATCTTCCACATTGCCGCATTTTTGTGCTAATTGAATATAATTAACGTTGAAATTAAGCATTAATTATTTTATAAGGGAAATTAATATCATATTATATTTTTCTAGTTCGATAATCTCATGAATCATGTTTAAAAGCCGAAATTCAAACAGTATCCCCACAATTCTATGGAAATTTTTCAAGGGATTTGGTTAAATTTAATTAAATCTAAAAATTTATATTCTTAATGATGCTCAAATTTACTATAAGATAAAAAGCTTGATGTAGCAAAAAAGTTTGATTTAGCAAATTATCGTCCTTTTGTCTTGATAAAAATAGTAGTTTTATCATTAATAAGGGAAAGAGATTCCCCTCTTCTCTTTTTCTTTTTCTTTTTTGTTTGTTTGTTTGTTTGTAAGCTATGATGCACGAATACTTCTAAAAATTATAAAATGCATTGTCCGACACTTGTAGGATACCGATACTCCTCCTACGCTTGTGTGATACATGTTCAACACGCCACGTGGCATGTCGGAAAATAAAAAATACAATGAAAATAAGAATATCGTATCGGATACGGATAAGGACGTGTCCAATATGATTTCAAATACAAATAAGAATGTGTCCGATATGATTTTAAGCATATCAAGTGAAAAAAACGATTAAACATACATTAAAAATGGAGAGTAGTTTTTTATTTGTCGAACTGTTAATTTGTTATTTAATTCTTGTTTTTGTATTAAAACTATAATTCGAAAAATTATGGACTTTGTAAATATAATGTATTTATTATAATATATTTTTCTTATTAATATTTATACTATCAATTGTTCATATTCATTGTTTATCGTACATATAGGTGTATATATAATATACATATATAATACATACATTTATATACATAGTTGTATCCCTGACATATCTGTTCTAAAATTTTTGAAAATCTGTATCGCCATATCCGTATCGTATTGTGTTCGTATTTTCGTATCCGCATTCGTGCATCATAGTTTGTAAGAGAAGCGGTTACATTCGATTATACAATAATATCATTGTAAATACATTTTAAAGATTAAATATATGGTTAAAAAATTCAAATAATCTAAATTATCATTCAATAGACAAAAACTACTATATAATAGACAAATACCCACGATAACTTGTTAGCGGAACTTGAATCTTGTACCTCTACTATAAAAAAAATAGAAGTGATTCTATTTCATCCAAAGGATGGCAACTAATTTTTATTAAATGTCAAGAAGTTCTTAATGATAACTGAGTACTCATTTTTCAATTAACCAACCTATAACAATACATACAACTTTCGCTAATTCAAAATAATCGTCATGAATGTAATTAAATTCTAACATTATATAATCAACATATTCATATTTGTAATGATTAACAAAGAAGATTATGACTCGTATGAGACTCGAATTCACGATCTAATCTTATATCATACATGACATAAGATTTGAATCGACCTATTTGTCTACGCGCATGGTGCGTGTGTAGATATTTATTTTTGTTATTTATCGATCCATCCACGTAGTATTTACTAATTAAATGACACGTATCTTTCAAATTTTAAAATTATTTGATTAGTTAAAAAACCTCCATAACGCTCCATCTCCACTTTCCACACTCTTCACGTTCACACACACACAAATACATATAGATTTGTATGTATCTATAGCCAATCTCACTGAACATCACTTCCGCCATGGCTGGCCATCTAAAGCTCAAGACCAAGCCTAAGCCTCTACTCACCGCTGTCTTCTTCCTGATCCTCTGCGGCCTCACCTACGGCCGCTTTATTTCTGATCAATCAGATCTTATCTCCGATGGCGTCAGCGTTTCAAAGTTCCCGCCGTTCCTTCGACTCCATGAGGCGGAGGAGGCCTGCGAGCAGACCTACGGTTTTATGCCTTGCACCACCACTGCTCTGGGGAATTTGTTCTTAATTGTGGTGTATGGTTTTCTCATGTTCCTCGCTGCAACGTACCTCTCCACCGGGAGTGAGTTGTTGCTTCAGATCCTGGGTCCGGGAATTGTTGGCGGTCTTTTCCTTCCCATTCTCGGAGCTCTCCCTGACGCTATGCTTATTCTTGGTAATTTCTTAATATTGTTTCCGATGGCGTTTTCCCCTCTCTTCGAGAGTAATGTTATACTGTTTCTGCTATGAAGCGTATGTTATGAGGTTTTTGGTGATTTTAGATGTTTTTATATTTATTTTGAACTTCTTTTCTGTCATCTTTGAAATTTCAACTCTAAATCCAAATCCAGATCCCAGACCCACTAACTTTATACTGTGCTGTTGGTATTTTCACTTTTCGGTTTTCTAAGATGACTTATTGAAAATAAAGTCAAAAGAGAATTACTTACCAAGCGGAAAAAAGGAAGGCAAAATCAGACCAGATTGATTTCAATTTAGAATCAAACATATACGATTTGTTACAAATTAAAATATACGAAACTTGACCCTTAACTTTTTGCAAATTTTATGCCCTTTACGAATCAATTGTTTACATGCAGTTTTATTTGTTGCATTTGCCTATTGCTGATTTATTCTGTTGGTCTTGCAGTCTCTGGGCTGTCTGGAAGCACTGAAACTGCTCAAAGCCAGGTCTCAGTTGGAATGGGACTGCTAGCTGGCTCAACAGTCATGCTTCTAACCGTAATTTGGGGTACCTGTGTTGTTGTTGGAAAGTGTGATATAGAGAATTCTCTTGCCATTGACTCACAAGACACAAAAGGCTTCAGTTTAACTGGTTTGTCTCTATCTTTTCCTGTGTCATGTGTGTTCCCCTTGTGGAAATTGTATAACTGCCTTATGTATGCTGACGCGACCCTAAACTCCAATTGGATACTTGCCATTCTCTGTGTGCAGCTCTTTCGTATTTGCCTTGTCATATGTGTTTACATATGTTTTACTGTTTGTGTAAGGGATATGTTTCATTTGCTCTTAGATTTTATTTAGCTTCTCTGCTAAAGCATATGTGTTTACATATGTTTTACTGTTTGTGTAAGAGATATGTTTCATTTGTTCTTAGATTTTATCTAGCTTCTCTGCTAAAGCTGCTATAAGATATGTTTGAAAGCATCTGTTTAGTGCCTAAATGGTCTGCTAAGATGGGAGGAAGTATATATATTTTTTCACATGATACTGTTAGTATCAGCAATGATATCTTGATATGGACGAACAGCTTCGTTACGGGTGCAAACAATGGTTAGGAGTATGCAAGTCCTACATGTATAATATAATATGTTTGACATATATGGTTTGCAGAAATCTCATTTACAGAAGATTTAAATTTACTTACCTAATAATTTGGGGAAGGGCCTGTTCCTTTTCCGCTGGTTGGGGTAACCACACTACAAAGATTACTTCAATTTAAACTGAGGACATTTTTTGTGAGTGAACTTCGGCATCTTATGGTACACTCGTCTTTTGCAGGCTCCGGCATTAGCACTGATAGGTGGACAAGCTATGCAGGCATTATCATGGCTATATCTGTGGTCCCCTTCATAATTGTCCAGTTACCACAAATTTTGCATTCAAATTCTGGAAGACACTTGGCTGTCTTGATTGCTCTTATTGTTTCTGTTTCACTTCTGATCTCCTATTGCCTTTATCAGGTATTTCCATGTTCATTTATTCAGTTGCCTATTTATCTTCATTTTGTATCAGAATACTTTCTAATTTGGTAGCTCTTTCAACACACATAGGCCTACATAGATTCGTGGTGCCATGTTCCCAAGTTCTTGCAAATCCTTTGAAAGTCATTTTCTGTTCAATGTCAAAGTCACTTTCCAACTTTTTTTGTTTTATTTAACTTATTAACATACAATTTCAGTGATGAAATTCCCTGAAAGCAAATGGAAACTATTATTTTCTATACACGTTGGCAACCCAATGCTGTGTTTAATGTTTAAAAACTAATAGACTACAACAACGAAAGATCATTTAATGTTTTAGTTATTCAATTAGGCACGTTCCAAAATGATATATTCAGGGCGTCACCATAGTTCAATCCTCAAGTTCCTTTATGATTATTTTGCTACATTTTCTTTGCTTGAGCCAGTGCTCACTTTTAAGAATCACTTAACATTCCTTTCAACTTCTTCACAGGTATTCCAACCCTGGATACAGAGGAGGCGGCTTGCTTATGCAAAACATAAGCATGTCATATCAGGAATCTTAAAGCATTTGAAAATGCGTGCCTTAGGGAAGCTTGCCACAGAAGATGGAAGACCTAATGAAGAAGTATTGAGGAAGTAAGTTTGGTGCTTTTGCCAATCTGCTGGGTTATATTCCTCTCCAGCAATTGTTCTGCCTTTTTGCTTCTGGCTTTACTTTAATACCTGTCATCTTCTGTGTTATTGCAGGCTGTTTAAGACAATTGATGACAATGGTGATGGATACCTTTCACATGCAGAACTAAAAGCTCTGGTTGTTGGGATCCGTTTTGATGAGATTAATTTGGATCACGATGATGCAGTTGAGAAGGTGATGAAGGATTTTGATACCTCTCAAAACTTGAGAGTTGAAGAGAGTGAATTCATTGCTGGAGTTGAGAGGTGGCTGGAAGAGGCCAGGGGTACCAAAGCTTCTAATCACGCAGGTTCAATGAAATATATAGATGATTATCACATGGTATGTGGCCATGTAATCCACTTTTTTTCGAGTGTTTTACTATTGGGGAAAAAAATACTGTGTCATATGAACTAAGGCCGTTTTTACACATTATTACCCAAAGTTTTACTCATCTAACTTCACCATCCAAACTTTGCGTAAGAATTTACTTACTCATTTGGTTCAATTCTGGTGGAATATTATGGAATATTCTGGCTAGATGGTCCCTCAAATACTTATTCAAAGGGTATTTTTATGTTTCAATATATGTCTTTATTTCTTATTGATTGGTCCAACTCTTATCTAAAAAATTCATAAAATTGAAAGACATTTTTAAGTGCATAAATATCGTTTAAAGAAGCATTGGCAGTAGCGTCTAGATGAAATATTCGGCCAGAATTAAACATATATAAGTAAAATTTTTGGCAGTCTGGATGGTGGCGTATGAAGGAAAAAGGTTTAGGTGATAAAGTATAAAAATTTTCATAGTTGGAAGAAGGTGTTTTTCCCCCTTACTATTTTGTAGATCATTCTTTTTTTTTTAAATTATTATTATTATTATTTTGTTTTTTAATTGTTGGCAGCAAACAAAGAGAGATGTTTTGGGGGAACAAAGTGATGAGATCGTTGAGAGCATTGAGAATCCCCGATGGACAGCATTTAAAGCTGTACTTTTGTTGTTGCTTGGGACTGTTATTGCAGCTGCATTTGCAGATCCTTTGGTTGATGCTGTTGATAATTTCTCCGCCGCCACGAGTATCCCTACTTTCTTCATCTCTTTTATTGCGCTACCATTTGCTACCAACTCAAGTGAGGCGGTGTCTGCAATTATATTTGCTAGCAGGAAGAAACTTAGATCTGCCTCTTTGACCTTTTCAGAGGTATGCTTCTCATTATCTTTACTATTCTATGGCTTGTAAATCTATTAATCGCAGTTTAAGTGGATTGCATGGTATTCGATTCACAATTAGTGACCACCTCCCCCTCCAACTCCAAAAATATAAGAGGGTGTTTGGGTCAGTTTATAAACTCTTGCAAACATCTTATAATATTAGAAAGTATTTGGTAATTCTTTTCAAAATACGCTCCCTGAAATAAGATATTAGGGTCTTATAAGCTTTTTAAGAACATTAAAGGTTTCCTAATTTATTTTTAAAATGTTAACTCCATTAGTTTTTAAGCATATGAATTACAAATTGTTAGTGTCTTATTAGTTTTAAGATCTAATATTATCCAAATACTTAAAACGATTTATATTAAAATAAAATGCAACATGTTATAAGCTCCAGAAACATCTTATGACATTCTTGTAGTATGTCTCAAGTAAGCTTTTAACCTAACACCTTCTAAATTAAGGAAGCTTATGACAGAAGAAACTTGAACCCAAACAATGATCCTCACAAACAAAGAAGAGAGGCAGCAAGAAAGCCTCTGGAATTCATCATGTTTTGTTCATGTTCATGATTTGATGTAGTCAGAGATAACGTCAAGTTTACATACATGACTATTTTCTTTCCATGTTCAGTTATACGGAGCTGTTACCATGAACAACATCCTGTGTCTTTCTGTCTTCTTGGCCCTTGTTTACGTGAGAGGGTTAGTCTGGGACTTCTCATCTGAAGTCCTGGTTATCTTGATTGTTTGCATTGTGATGGGGGTTTTCGCCAGTGTTCGCAGCACTTTCCCGCTATGGACATCTTTCATTGCTTTCCTGCTCTATCCATTTTCTCTGGCACTCGTATATGTCCTTGACTATGTTTTTGGCTGGTCGTAGATCTACTGATATGGCTATTGATTCGAGTATTTGTTTTTCTATGTATATTTTAAGGAACACTGTCACAATAAAATGTCGGGTGTTTTTTTAAGACCTGGAAATTTTAACGCAATCTTGGTGAAAATTTATTTTCTTGCATCAAATGACTTTGTTTGCGTGCGCACACACACAGATTGTTTGTTGCCCCTCTTATAGCCTTAATATATGGAAAAGCCATGCTTCCTCTAGTTTTAGGTATGGTGGTTATCTCCAGATTGTTATGTTTTTTCAAATATTTGATGGAGAAACAAGGTAGAGATGATTATGGTCGGCTTCTATAACTACGCATATAGGGCTACTTCCCCGACCATAATTATTGAGTAAATTCCACTTACCTGTTGACGGTTGTCAATGTGTCAGATTTGGATTGAATCAGGACAATTTGACACCTGATTTAAAAAAAAAAAGGAAAAAGAAATCTATTTCGAATAACAGTAAACAATCATTATGTTAAAATGTTACATATACATATATTTTGTTATGCATAACCAATCGACATATTTGTATTATGGATATTCATTGTTTTTAGAGAGAGAAATGATTTCATCAATTAGTATATTTCGTACTTTTAAAAAATCAATTAATACAAAATAAATTCTCGAAACTACCATATGATCAATATACCTATAAATCACTATATGATAAATAAGTGTATTACGGTTCCTATGATAATTGAGTTCATAACTAAAAATTTATGAGACTTTCACCTTATCTAACTTCTTTATAGGCAAAAAGCTTAACACAAATCAAAAGGTTGAAATTGATCATCGTCCAAAAGGACAATCCAAAATAATAATATGAAATATGGCAACAAGAAAAGCAAGAGTGAACTATCACTACACGACATGCCAAATTGCCTTCTCCATCTGAGATATTCAAGTAACCTTCTTTCAATAAAAGAGAATCAATTAATGAATAAACAAACCTGCTTCTCAATCCGGCCTCAATGTATCTCTAATACTTCATTTTTCTTATCCTGAAACTGGATGATCTTACAACATCATCATCTGTAAGTAAAGTTTCCCCAAGAATGGCCATGGATTCAGGCTTGGTGAAATAAGTAAAGACTAGGTAGATTCCATCCAAGTAAGTATTGCTTTCTCCAGCTCTGTTTTTCTTCTTGATGCTGTAAGCAAGTGGAAGTACTCCTTTGTTTAATACCTCCACATGCATACCACCACCAGCAACAAGCAACTGCATCGAGTATAAAAACATTGTCATCAAGTTTAATGCAAATGAGCTGAAGCCCTTCGAGCGAAGTGACATCAAACTTTCTTTTATAATCTCCCTTAAGGGAGTTCAGTGGTTCAATCATCATTCCGGGGAGAAGAAAAAGTTCAGTGCAAATGATATCTGGGGTGTTTGTTCAATCTTAGTTGAAAACCTTATAGGGCAAATTACCTCAATGCTCTATAAAGTTTGGCCTACGTACTTGCTGAAACACTTTATAGTCTTAGAAGTTATAATAACATTCCATACAGTTAAATTAATAGGGTTCTTGCCTTCTTGGTGTGCTTGTAATGTGCAATGTTTCAAGGCTCAGCTTAGTGTTTCCTAAGTTTAACTAACACACGAGATCCTATTGTAATTTTTCAAGTCATATGGATCATCTAATTAGGACAAACTTAAGGATATGTTGAGGGAATTATCCCAATTTATTAAGATGTTCTTAGACTTTATAAGATGTCATATCAAATAAACTCTAGAAATGTTAGGATATAATAAAATGTATTTTTTTTTTTTATAAATTAACATAATTACATCTAGAGTGGTAAAGTCTAACATAATAAATCATTTATACCATTAAAAAGAGCACCAAATTCCGACATAATATTCTCAAAAAGAAAGCTTCAATCAAAACTAACGCAAAAAACATCACGAAATCATAACTTCAGCCAAATGAACTGGAAACCTTAACAGAAAATGCCCCCAAAATTACGTCTTCATATTTTTCGATAAACGCGAGACGCTCATCCTCGGACATATCGGGCCGTAAAACGACCATCGTCTCATACTGGCGGAGGCCCGGCGGGCACCGGAACTTCTCCTTATACTCCAATCCTGCCGGCGGCAGGGAATCGTTGCTTTCCAGGTCTCTTCCTCCGAGGAGGGGTATGTCGAATTCCGCTAATTTGGAGACTGCTACTCTCTGGGGTTTTATGCTGCTTCGGAGATGTGGAATGGCAATGGGATTTTTGAAAGAAAGAGAAGAAAAGCGGGAGTGAGGTAGGGATGGTTTAGAGATTATGAGAGCAGAGGCGGAAAAAGAAGCGGACGCCACTGACATTGCTACTGCGTTCTTTTTCTTAATATGGGGGAGACGGAAAGGGTAGTGGCATGTCGGCGTGGAAACCAGTGTTCACTTGCAGCAATAACGAGTTTGACTCGAACGAGACTAGGGTACAATTGAACCAAGCCCACCTTGGAAAAATTTTCAAGCTGAAACTCGAAATAGGATAAATGTCACTAACAATCCCTTTTATTTTTATTTTTCCTCATTTTAGTCCTTCATCTTTTATTTCTATGTCAGTTCTTAAATTAATAAATTTGTATCACTTTGTTCTTTTAGTCAACTTTTTTGCTAATTTTGACTGAAAAAGAACCCACATCAGCATTATCCGTCATTTAAAATGAGCACCATTGTTATTTTCTAAGTAAGAGATCTCACAAAACAATAAATAGAAACGATATTTATAAAGTTGATGCTCACATGAGTACAAAGATTGCTATTGACTTTTAGGACTTATTATTTAGATATTTTTTCTTTTATTTATATTTTATTTGAATAACAATTTTTTCTTTAGGTGATGTTGACGTAAGTCATTTTTCCAACAAAAATGACTAAAAAGTTAATTAAAGGAAAAATGATACAAATTTATTAATTTAGGGACTCTAAAGTTAAAAAAAAAACATAAGGGACTAAAGTGAGAAAAAAAATGAAAACTTTAGGGATCATTAGTGACATTTGCCCATTGAAATATATCAAAAAGCTTGGCGAACTTATTTTTCTGAGCTCGAGCTTGTTGAAAGAAAAATTTGAATTTAGAGGGTGTTTGCGTGAGCTTATAAGCTTTTAAACATCTTATAAGATGTTTAAGAGTTTATAAGATGTTAAAATGTGTTTGGTAAAATTTTTTAGAAAAGATTTTATTAGCTGTCAAAATAAGATGTTAAGAGCTTATAAGCTTTTTTTAAAAAAATAAGGAGATCCTAGCTTATTTTAAAGATTTTCACATGTACCTCTATCTTTAGTCATTTTAATTACAAAATTGCTATTACTAACATTTTATAAGTTAAAAAAATTTTATTTTATCCAAATATTTTAACAATTTTTTAAAATAAGATCTAATATCCTATAAGTTCCAAAAACATCATATAATATATAAGAGCTTATAAGATGTTTTAAGGGTGTTTGGCTAAACTTATTTAAAACATCTTATAAGCTTCTTCATTTTATAAGATATTTTTGGAGCTTATAAGATGTTGAATCTTATTTTAAAAATAAATTGTTAAAGTATTTCGAAAAAATAAGATCTTTTAACTTTTAAGATATTAGAAATGGCAATGCTGTAATTAAAATGGTTAAAAATAAAAGTAGATATTAAGATCTTAAAAATAAGTTGAGAGCTCCTTATTTTTTTAAAAAGAACTTATAAACTCCTAACATCTTATTTTCGGAACTAATAAAACTTTTTTTGAAAAATTTTACCAAACACTTTATGACATCTTATAAAATCTTAAACATCTTAAGATGTTTTTAAGAGCTTGTATGCTCACCCAAACACCCTTAAGTTTAGCCGAACACCCTCTTAGTTTGATTTAATTAAATTTGAATTTTTAGTCGGTATTATAAGTTGGAGTTCAAAATTAACCTCGAAAATTTTAATTTAATAAAATATTATATTTAATTAAATTATTTAATTTTAAAAAATATATTATACCATATTTATAATTCATACATATTGATATTAGTAATATATAAATTAATAATATAAAAATTTATTTAAAATGTATATAGGCTCGCGAGCTGGTTCACGGGTGCATCTTAATTATAGATAATTTTCAGTAAAAATTGAGTGCAATTTAGTCCGGACTCGAATTCCGAATAGCTTGAGCAAGTTTGACTTGTTTGTATCTTTGAATGAGACTCTTTATCAAAGTCAGAAGAAAAGAGTGTATTTTGTTTCAAAGAATTAATATGCTAAGGGGGTAATAATAAATAAACCATGCACAATATACTAAGACTTATTGAAATGGTTGATAAGTGGAGATGATAAATTAATCATGATAGCAACTTAAACATAGTAAGTATCCATTTGATCTTTGGTCACTAAGCTCGTCAAATCCCTTTTCTTTTGGGCAATTTGGGCATTTTAGGTTTTTTAGGCTTAATCTACATTAGATGCATTGACTTACTATTTCGATTTAAATTTGTTATTGTGTCTTCTTCTATTACATTTTATGAATAAGCAATGGGTACTTTAATATTGATTTATAAAAATATTTGATGGTGCATGCAAAATATTGAGTAGGTATCCCTATGATAATTGATAAATTACAATATGTAATATATATTTGGAATAAAATATCCAAAATGCACCTTTTGGTCTTTTACCGTCCTCCTTTATGAATCTTGGTCAAATTAACTTCAACAATGAATTATTCCTTAGGATAGCCAAACACTAATATGATTTCTATACCAATTAAAGGGGCTTCCTTAGAGAATTGATATAGAGTAAAAGGGGCATATGAGTAAAATACCCCTATATTTAAAATTAAGTATCCAATTCGTCCAAATCCACTCATTTTTGTCCAAAATTAGGTGCAACTCAAAATTTAATATGCTCTACAGTTGCTTTATAGACAATAATATATAAAATGCAATCAAGACTTGACAAGATAGAATGTCATGATTTCATAAATATACATAAAATGTCACGATTTCATAAATATGCGACTTTTACAGAATGTGAACTCTTTATGCAATATATTCCATGACCCTACAACAACTTCAAACTAAAGCATTGAATATTAGTATTTGATGTATCGAAGTATTTTATTTAGAACTCATCGGAAGGTTTTCTTTTGTAATCAACTAACCCTAATTGTGTTTTTTAGTTTCATATTGAGTCCAATTTCCATTCAACCTGTGTATGACCTCATGATCATCTTTCACAAATATATGTAAATTAATAAATTAGACATGTTGAACAACCCAATCGAAATTAGTTCAACATGTAAAGCTTTGCAACATGATACCCTTATCTATTGGTTTATGAGAGAAAACTATAAAATCTATTTCTACCTAAACAATCTCACATGCTAAAGTTTTGTTTCCAGCAAGTGTACTAGACTTATGCATAATCCAACCAAACAAAGCCGAAAAGCACCAAAAAGTTTGGTGGCTCTTGAACCACCAAAATTGCTTCACCCCCAAAGATAATACAACAAAGAAATTGGGATGGCAACAGATCGAGTTAGGTTCGAACCCATTTCATCCGGAGTTCGTTTTAAAATCATAGACTAATCTCCAAGCATGTCTTGGATTCTAGTTTTAGGAACCAAACTCCATCAGTAAAATATTGTAAATTACCGCAACTCAATACTCCTGAGACTTGATCTAATGACAAAAAAATTTTTACTTTAAAAAATGCTGATGAATAATAGATATCAAGTCATGAATGTAAAAAATGCTTATTTGTAATGATTAAAATGTATTACGTGTATAAATTCACTTGACATCATCTCATGACCTCTCAAGAATCCAAATCCACGATCGTAAAACTAGGTCATACTTTCAAGTCAAGTTAGGCCTCTATACAAATCTTAACGACAAGGGGATTTAGATCTGGATTAACAGTATTTTATAAGGGAAATTAATATCATATTTTATTTTTCTACTCCAATCATCTCATTAGTCACGTTCGGAAGCCGAAATTCAGAAAGTAAACCCACAATTCTATGGAAAATTTTCAAGGATTCGGTTAAATTTAATTAAATATAAAAAAATTATATTTATTTCAAATTTACAAAAAGATAAAAAGTTTGATTTAGCAAAATATCATCCTTTCATCTTTATAAAAAAGTGGTTTTATCATTAATAAAGAAAATTGATTCCTCCCCAGGTATATTTTTCGAGACAAAATTTATAGAATTATATAAAAATCAAATTAACTACTTTTTTTTGAAATTTACATAAATTATGAAGCAAATATCGTTCACCCCAATTACAAATTAAATGTATTCTCTTAGGTCAAAATTTGAAAATTTAGTATTTTTTTATGATCTAACACTCATAAAATTATACTTTTCACATTATCTTAGAATATCTTCAATTTTAATAATTACATACAAGATTGTAGAACATAGAAGCACGTAATATTCCGAGAACATTACATATACATACTGAATGAATCTAATTCTAATTAAATTTTAAGAAGTTCTTAATGTTAATAGAGTACTAATATTTTAATTAATCAACCTATAATAATACATACAACTTTCGCTAATTCAAAATAATTGTCATGAATATAATTAAATTCTAACATAACATAATCGACACATTCATATCTGTAACGAATTTAGACATCATTATTGACTATTCCTTCTAAAATTTTTATAAATTAAGCAGAAAACATATTGTTTTATATATATATACACCCTATACATTATTTAAGAAGATTATGACTCGTATGAGACTTGAATCGACGATCTATCTATTAGTGTCTATGATACAAAGACTTATCGACCTATTTGTCAACGACGTGTGGTGTGAATGCAGATATTTATTTTTGTTATTCATTGATCCATCCACATACTATCTAACAATTAAGTGAGATGAATTATTGCCCAGAGCCCATTAGCCCGGAACGTCGCGTCCGTACGACCGTACGACCTTGTTAATCCAAGCCCTCCATCCGAGGACACGTGGCCTGATCCGGGACTAGGCGCCATTAGCCATCCGAACAAGAGGACTATAAATACCACGCCATCATTATGCTACAGGGACAGAAAAATCTCTCTACCTAATAACTTCTTGTCTTCTTCATAGTTATATATTGACTACATTTCTTGGTCAACTATAGTCTATGACGACCTCGATCAATTATAAAGCTCCATAATGCTCCATCTGCATTTTGCACTCCTTCCATACTCTCCACTTTCACACACACAAATACATACAGATTTATATGTATTTATAGCCAATCTCACTGAACATTACATCACTTCCGCCATGGCTGGCCATCCCAAGCCTCTACTCACCGCCGTCTTCTTCCTGGTCCTCTGCGGCCTCACCTACGGCAGCTTTATTTCCGACCATTCAGATCTAATCTCCGATGGTGTCAGCGTTTCAAAGTTCCCGCCCTTCCTCCGCCTGGCGGAGGAGGTCTGCGAGCAGACCTATGGTTTTATGCCGTGTACCGCGACTGCACTGGGGAACTTGTTCTTAATTGTGGTGTACGGTTATCTCATGTTCCTCTCCGCAACGTATCTCTCCACCGGGAGTGAGTTGTTGCTTGAGATCCTGGGTCCGGGAATTGTTGGCGGTCTTGTCCTTCCCATTCTCGGAGCACTCCCTGATGCTATCCTTATTCTTGGTAGTTTCTTAATACTGTTTACGATGGCTTTTTCCCCTCTTTTTGAGAGTAATGTTATACTGTTTCGGCTATGAAGCGGACTTTATGACAATACCCCAAAAAACAAAAAAAAAAAGGGAGGAAAAAAATAGCATGAGGGATAAAAAAATTAACAATGTAAAAATTGTGACTAATTTTATAGAAAAAATGGCAAAAAGTTATATTTTGCCATAAAAAATAATTTTAACAAACTAAATAGTGATAATAATATATTTATATTATCACTATTGACAATTAGTAACACATATCTATAGTGATTACATAGTAACAATAAAAATTTTGTCACTAAATTGTAGTGCCAATTTTTATTGTCACTATCACTAATTGTCTATAGTGAAAATTTACAATATTAATTTTTGTCACTAATGAACTATACAGTGATAATATAAAAATTATTGTCATCTAAAATATATAATTAATGATAAAATAAAAATTATCGTCCTTTAATACATCTTATTAATGATTATAGTTACGAATCAATTATTATATACTGTTTTATTTGTTGCTTTTGCCTGTTGCTGATTTATTCTGATGGTTTCGCAGTCTCCGGGCTGTCTGGAAGCATTGACACTGCTCAAAGCCAGGTCTCAGTTGGAATGGGACTGCTAGCTGGCTCAACAGTCATGCTTCTAACTGTAACTTGGGGTACCTCTGTTGTTGTTGGAAAGTGTGATATAGAGAATTCTCATGCTATTGACTCGCAAGACACAAAAGGCTTCAGTTTAACTGGTTTGTCTCTATCTTTTCCTGCGTGGGGTGGATGCTGGGTGCGTCTCCAGTGGGGCAGCACCCTGTGTTGTCCAACCTTTTAATTTTTTTTTTATTTGAACATTTTTTTGTTTTTTTTTTAATTTTCTTCTCTCTTTCATCTTCCAACTCCTTTACCTTTTCACCTGGGCAGCCGTAAATTTCAGGCCTGAACTCTCTCTCTCTCTCTCTCTCTATATATATATATATGTATTGGGTAAAATTGTATATTAAAAATCCAGAAAAATATATATATGAAATTATAGTTCATAGTTACATATTTTAATACTCATGTATAAATCACAATCTTACACAATATGTATGTATATATATGTGTGCATATATATATTATTTAGATCTGAAATTTGATAGTTACCCAAGTGAAAGAGAGGAGTTGGGAGATGAGAGGGGTTAAAAGAGCACCTTGTTAATTTTTTTTCTTATTTTTTAATTTCTTTTTCCTTTATATATATATAGAGAGAGAGAGAGAGAGTAGATCTGAAATTTGCGGCAGCCCAGGTGAAAGATAGAGGAGTTGGGAAATGAAAAGGGAAGGGAATTAAAGAAAAAGAAAAAACGAAATTTAAACAAAAAATTAAAAAAATAAAAAAATTGGACGACACGTATTGTCCAATCAGGGTGCTGTCCCACTGGGGTAGCACTCAGCATTCACCCCTCCCTTTTCCTGTGTGGTTTCCCTTGTCGAAATTATTCTGACACAACCCTAGATTCCAATTGGGAGAGGGTCGATGCCACCCAATTGGATGGCCACCAAACTCCAACTCTACCAATAAGATTTTGACAAGTGTAAAGTAGTTTGTACACTTTTATTGAATGCCACCCAATTGGATACTTCCCATTCTCTGTATGCAGCTCTTTCGTGTTGTCTTGTTATATGAGTGTACATATGTTTTACTGTTTGTGTAAGAGATATGTTTCACTTGCTTCTCTGCTAAAGCTGCTATAAGATATGTTTGAAAGCATCTGTTTAGTGCCTAGCAAGTACATATAATTTTTCACATGATACTGTTAGTATCAGCAATGATATCTTGATATGGACGAACAGCTTCGTTACAGGTGCGAACAATGGTTAGGACTCAAGAGTACGCAAGACCAGTATTATGCTAAATGTAGTCAAAAATTGCGAGTTAACTCATAAAATCGTATGATTTTATGAGTTTACTCATGCCCAGTGATCTTGATCCCACCGAAGGCACCCGAGGTAGAATTGGGTATGGGTCAAAAAAGAGGACAAAATGGGCCCAACAAAATTTAGCCCAAAAAAAAGAAAAGTAAAACAAAATTCAGCCCAAGAAGTAAAGTAAAACTCAATTCAAATTAAAAAGAAAAAAAAAAACAGCCCAATTGAATAAAAACCATAACAGCCCAATCCAAAAACAAATAAAAACATAACAAGTAAAAAAAAAAAGAAAAAGAAAAAAAACAAAGAAAAAAAGAAAAAACTAGTCTTCTTCTATTCTTCAAAAGTAGACGACCTTCTCTTTATATTTTATGTAATAATGTATTTTCTTTCATAATTAATTTCTTTAGGATCTCCACTCATATTTGAAATGAAATTCTTTTATAACTTTTCTTACTTATGTACACATACATGTCTACGATTTGTATAATTAAGGCAATATAGGTAAAATCGCAGGATTTGTATCCTACGTCTACTATCTTTTTTTTTTTTCCCCTTCCATGTCAAGTCCGATTTAAGTGTTTGACAACCTTGAATTTATGCTAGTCCTACATGTATAATATAATATGTTTGACATATATGTTTTGAAGAAGTCTCATTTACAGAAGATTTAAATTTACTTACCTAAAAATTTGTGGAAGGGGCTATCCCTTTTGTGCTGGTTGGGGTGACCAGTCTACTAAGAGCACTTGAATTTAAAATTGAGGACGTTTTTTGTGAGTGGACTTCTGCATCTTATGGTGTATTGGTCTTTTGCAGGCTCCGGCATTAGCACTGATTGGTGGACAAGCTATGCGGGCATTATCATGGCTATATCAGTGGTTCCCTTCATAATCGTCCAATTACCACAAATGTTGCACTCAAATTCTGGAAGGCGCTTGGCTGTCTTGATTGCTCTTGTTGTTTCTGTTTCACTTCTGATCTCCTATTGCCTTTATCAGGCATGTTCTTTTATTCATTTGCCTATTTATCTTCATCCTGTATGGCCTGTATCTGAATACGTTCTAATTTAGTAGCCCATTGAATACACATGAAAGGCCTACCTAGATTCGTGGTGCCATGTTCCCAAGTTCTTGCAGATCCTTTGAAAGTCATTTTCTTTTCAAAGTCAAAGTCACCTTCCAACTTTTTTTGTTTTATTTAACTTATTAACATACAATTTCAGTGATGAAATTCCCTGAAAGCAAATGGAAACTATCATTTTCTGTATACTCTGGCACCCAATGTTGTGTTTAATGTTTAGAAACTAATAGACTACAACAGTGGAAGATCATTTAATGTTTTAGTTATTCAATTAGGCATGTTCAAAATGATATATTCGGGGCGTCACCATAGTTCGATCCTCAAGTTCCTTTATGATTATTTTACTACATTTTCTTTACTTGATCCAATGCTTGCTTTTAAGAATCACTTAACGTTCCTTTCAACTTCTTGACAGGTATTCCAGCCCAGGATACAGAGGAGGCGGCTTGCTTATGCAAAGCATAAGCATGTCATATCAGGAATCTTAAAGAATTTGAAAATGCGTGCCTTAGGGAAGCTTGCCACAGAAGATGGAAGACCTAATGTCGATGTATTGATGAAGTAAGTTTGGTGCTGTTGCTAATCTGCTGGGTTATATTCCTCTCCAGCACTTGTTTTGCCTCTTTGCTTCTGTCTTTATTAATACGTGTCATCTTCTGTGTTATTGCAGGCTGTTTAATACAATTGATGATAATCATGATGGATACCTTTCGCATGCAGAACTAAAAGGTCTGGTTGTTGGGATCTGTTTTGATGAGATTAATTTAGATCATGACGATGCAGTGGAGAAGGTGATGAACGATTTTGATACCAATCTTGACTCGCAAGTTGATAGGAATGAATTCATTGCTGGAGTTAGGAGATGGCTGGAAGAGGCCAGGGGTATCAAAGCTTCTAATCACGCAGGTTCAATGAAATATATAGATGATTATCACGTGGTATGTGGCCATGCAATCCACTTTTCTTCGAGTGTTTTACTATTGGGGAAAAAAAATACTGTGTCATATGAATTAAGGGCGTTTGTACACATTATTACCCAAAGTTTTGCTTATCTAACTTCACCATCCAAACTTTGTGTAAAAATTTACTCACTCATATTGGTTCAATTCCTGTGGAATATTACGGAATATTCTAGCTAGATTGTCCCTCCAATACTTATTCAAAGGGTATTTTTGTGTTTCAATACACGTCTTTATTTCTTACTGATTGGTCCAACTCTAATCTCAAAAATTCATAAAATTGCAGGACATTTTTAAGGGCATAAATATCGTTTAAAGAAATATCCACAGTAGCGTCTAGATGAAATATTCGAACAAGAAGGTGTTTTTTATGTTTTTTAATTGTTGGCAGCAAACAAAGAGAGAATACTATCTTTTGGGGGAACAAAGTGATGAGATCGTTGAGGGCATTGAGAATCCCCGATGGACATCCTTTAAAGCTGTACTTTTGTTGCTGCTTGGGACCATTATTGCAGCTGCATTTGCAGATCCTTTGGTTGATGCTGTTGATAATTTCTCGGCTGCCACAAGTATCCCATCTTTCTTCATCTCATTTATTGTGCTGCCGTTGGCTACCTCAAGTGAGGCGGTGTCTGCAATTATATTTGCTAGCAGGAAGAAATTTAGATCCGCCTCTTTGACCTTTTCCACGGTACGCTTGCTTCTCATTCTCTTTACTATATTCTATGGTTCATAAATCTATTAATCGCAGTTTAAGTGGATTGCGTGGTATTCGTTTCACAATTAGTTTCCACCTCCCCCTCCAACTCCAAAAATATAAGAGGGTGTTTGAGTCAGCTTATAAATTCTTGGAAACATCTTATAAAATAGAATGCAAACATGTTCTAAGCTCCAGAAACATCTTATGACATTCTTGTAGCAAGTCTCAAATAAGCTTTTAGCCTGACACCTTCTAAATTAAAGAAGCCTATGAGGGAAGAAACTTGAACCCAAACAATGAGCTTCACAAATAAAGAAGAGAAGCAAAAGGAAAACATTTGGCATTCATCATGTTTTGTTCATGTTTTGTTCATGTTTTGTTCATGTTAATGATCATTTGAATTAGTCGAAGATAACTTTGAGTTTACATACATGACTATTTTCTTTCCTCGTTCAGTTATATGCAGCTGTTACCGTGCACAACGTCCTGTGTCTTTCTGTCTTATTGGCCCTTGTTTACGTGAGAGGGTTAGTCTGGGACTTCTCATCTGAAGTCCTGGTTATCTTGATTGTTTGCATTGTGGTGGGGGCTTTTGCCAGCGTTCATACCACTTTCCCACTATGGACTTCTTTCGTAGCTTTCCTGCTCTATCCGTTTTCTCTGGCACTCGTATATGTCCTTGACTATGTCTTTGGCTGGTCGTAGATCAACTGATATGGCTATTACTTTCCCACTATGGACTTCCTTCATAGCTTTCCTGCTCTATCCGTTTTCGGTGGCACTTGTCTATGTCTTTGGCGAGTCGTAGATCAACTGATATGGCTATTGATCCGAAGATTTTTTCTTCTTTAATATGTATTTTAAGGAACACTATCAGAATAAAATGTCAAGTGTTTTTATAAGACCTGGAAATTTTAACGCGGTCTTGGTAAAAATTATTTTCTTGCTTTAAAATTTAAATGACTTTGTGATATGTATATGCATATATATTTTGTTTGCGGCCTCCCCCATAGCATAATGTATGGATAAGCCATGCTTGCTTTTGGTTAAGGTATGGTGCTTGTAATCTGCAAATTGTTATGCTTTTCCTCAAATGTTTGATGGAAAAACAAAGTAGAGATTATATATATAACCATGTATAAAGGGCTTCTTACGGGACTTATTACATATACATATATTTTATTTTATATATCCAATCATTGTATTTAGATTATGGTTCATAATTAAATTTGAAAAATATTGTTTTTGAAAGAAATGATTACATTCAACTAGTACATCAATATTTTCAAAAATAAAAAATATGAATTAATACAAAATAAATTCTTGAAACTATCATGTGATAGATAAATTCTCTAAACCATTATACGATAAACAAAAGTTTACGTGCTATTTATGAGAATTGAACTTATAATAAAAAAGTTATGAGACTTTCACCTTATCTAACTTATTCATGTGGCAAAAAAGCTTGACACAAATTAAATGGTTGAAATTGACCATCCTCCAAAAGGGCACTCCAAAATAATCATATGAAATACGGTACAAAAGACGCAAGAGTGAACTATCACCAAACTACATGCCAAATTGACTTCTCCATTTGAGATATTCAAGTAACTTTCTTTCTCAAATTCTTTAATCAAATTCCTTCATAATTTACTCATTCAATAAAAAAGAATCAATTAATAAATAAACAAACCTCCCTCTCAACCCGGCCTCAATGTATCTCTAATACTTCCTTTTTCTTATCTTGACACTGGATGATCTTACACATCATCATCTGTAAGTAGAGTTTCCCCAAGAATGGAAATGGATTCAGGCTTGGTGAAATAAGTAAAGACTAGGGAGATTCCATCCAAGTAAGTATTGCTTTCTCCAGCTCTGTTTTTCTTCTTGATGCTGTAAGCAAGTGGAAGTACTCCTTTGTTTAATACCTCCACATGCACACCACCACCAGCAACAAGCAACTGCACAAAGTATAAAAACA
Source organism: Handroanthus guayacan (assembly GCA_014898755.1). NCBI lineage: Eukaryota > Viridiplantae > Streptophyta > Magnoliopsida > Lamiales > Bignoniaceae > Handroanthus > Handroanthus guayacan. Next base: position 1,365,533 of record JACFYI010002358.1, read on the forward strand.
TTGTCAGCAAGTTTAATGTAAATGAGCTGAGGCCCTTCAAGCGAAGTGACATCGACTTTCTTTTATAATCATCCTTAAGGTTAAGGAGAGTTCGATGGTTCAATCATCATTCGAGGGAGAAGGAAAAGTTCAGTGCAAATGATATTTGGGGTGTTTGGTCAATCTTACTTGAAAATCTTATAGGATTAATCACCTCAATGCTCTGTAAAGTTTCGCTTACGTACTGACCGAGACACCTTATAGTTTTAGAAGTTATAATAACATTCCCTGTTAAATTAATTGGGTTCTTGGTGTGCTTGCAAAGTGCAACATTTCAAGGCTCAGTTTAGTGTTTCCTAAGTTGAACTAACCCACAAGGTCCTATTTTAATTTTGAAAGTCACAGGGATCCTGTCACTAGGCCAAACTTAAGAATGTGTTGAGGGAAAATCCCAATTTATCAAGATGCTTTTAGAGTTTATAAGAAATTCTGGCATTGTTGGGATATAATAAAAGGTATTTTATAAATTAACATAGTTACAGTCAGTGGAGTTTGTTAAGACTTTAAAGTGGTAAGGACTAACATAATAAATCAGTATCCTATTCGAAAGAGCACCGAATTCCAATATATGTTCTCAGAAAGAAGGTTTCAATCAAAACTAACAAAAAAACATCACGAAATCATAACTTCAGCCAAATCAACTGGAAACCTTAACAGAAAATGCCCCCAAGAGTAACTTTTCATATTTCTGGACAAAGGCGAGACGCTCATCCTCGGACATATCGGGCCGTAAAACGACCATCGTCTCATAC
>JACFYI010002358.1:1393185-1404065 GCA_014898755.1 Handroanthus guayacan
ATGGCGGTTGCTGGCCGCGGCGACGGTGGTGGTGGTGAAGAAGATGATGAAGAGGGTTGTGAGGATCCAGAATCAGACCCTTGTTTTTGTTGAGCTTTTCTCGTTCCAGCTTTTGACTTATCAGAGCTTATTTCCAATCTTCTCTTCTTTATGAACAACAGTAATAGTAATAATAATAATAAGCCGCTGCTTTTGGTGCTTCTGCTTATCCGAAAAGCTCCTGCCATTCAAGCTTCTAAATTCCATCACAAAAAGCTATAAGAGAGCTCAGAAAGGCTAAAGCCAATTAAGTATAAGCAGCCTAACCCATTAAGCTCTCCTCACTTTCACAGCTTTTGATGATGGCTATATCCTCTACTCTATCACTGCAAATCTGTTGTACTAACAATAATCTGCAAAAATAAGTTGTACCCCAGCTTGAATAAGCTGGATTAATCTCCAAATTCAAGAACCCTTCTTATTAAATTTCTTGGGAAATCTCTTTATGTGTAAGTTGTTTCTCTTTCTATCCTATATGAGGGTCTGGGTGTGGCAGTGATGAAGATGGCAGTGTTTGGGTCAGAAAGGAGATTAAAGATCTCTGTTTTTGTACAGTCCACCACAAATACCAACTTAAGAAATACTTTATTATTATTATTTTTTAAAACTCATTCATGGTTAAATTTGGCTTACTGGATGCCGAAGCCCCATGTTATAGTGACTGCGAGCTCTCCTTATAATTTTTTTTTTAAAAAAATAAAAAAAAGAGATCAAGTATTTAACCTCCTCCGATAATTAAAAAAACATGTTTACTTGGCCAGTCGAGCCCAGTTATGCAAGCCTGTAACTCTAATGAAGTAATATCTTTTGACCGAATGCGATTTACATTACATTCTAGTTCTAAATTGGAATTGGGTTTGAAATCGCAAAAATACTCTGATTAGTTTGTGGGAAATTTCCCATATCTACAAAACATAAATAAATAAATAAACAAATTGGCTACTTGTGCCAACTTTCATCTCTTTCCCTTTGTTTCCTCCATTGTCCCATTGGGTGGTCTGGTCTCCAAGGTATTTTTACTTTTTCAATTTTACTTGTTAATTTAGAACCTCAGGTTATAATTTGTTGTGGTGGGTGGAGTATTACTTTGTTTTGATATGTAATGATGGGTTGAGCATTAGATTGTTTAGAATGGCAAATATTTGATAAAACCAGGTATTGTCTGATGGTAGAAGAATGAAAGGATATAAAACGGTTGATTTATCAAGATGTTCTGTCTCACTTATCGTTTTGTTAGTATGCTTAGCCATAGAAGATAATATACATTAGGATTCAACTTCTATTATCCATGTGAGCTATAATTGCACTTGATAGCTCTTCATAACAATTTTTCACATGTATGATTCGTACAAGTAGACCCCGTCATATGAATGGATGAGATCTTTCGGGCATCATTAACCTCACACCAAATACAACCTATTGAAAAAATGGCACCAAGTGAGTTTGGAATCATTACATTTGGTAACTTCCACAATAGCCCCTTTTACGTGCACAGTTCACAAATGTATACCTTCGTATGAATGAATGAGATCTCTATAGTATATTGTTCTCGAGTTATCAAGAATAACAATCCATTTGAAATGACATGGCTACTTCAATGTCATTAAATTCTTATATTCCATGAAGAATTTGTATTGTGTCATCATAGGCTAGCATCCCTTTTATGTGCAAGATTCACACACATAGACAATAATAATATGAATGGATGCAATCTTTGGAATATCGTTTACTTTTGGGAGTCATTAAGAATAATCATCCATAATGCCACAAGATACCCTTCATGAAAATGACCACTTACAACTTTAGTTTTTTTTCTTGGTACCCTTTTTGTAAAATTCTCTCTTTCTTAATTGCTTCACTTAAAAGAAACAATATAACCTTTCCCTCAAATTTCACACTCCCAAAACCCCCCTTTTTATGATGCATTGAATTAATATACATAGCATCCCTATTTATTTTGTCTCTTTTAATATGTTGTTTTGAGTTGTTGCTATTTGCATCTTGTGTTCTTATTCCCTCTTCTAGTTTTCTTTTTATTTTTATTTTATTTTTTAAATTGATGGTTTTGGGAATTAAAATCAATAAATCTTGATGAATCATACGCTAAAATTGATGGATTGATATTACCTTATGTTATTTTTATTTTCTTTGAATCAAAGTTTGTCTGCAAGTTTTTAATTGCATGTATTTTTCAAAACTTCTTTAAATATAAACACATCCAAACAACTTGTTCACTGCATACAAATCCAAACATTCCTTACGCGTTTTCATGGATGACTTCTAAAGTTTTCTATGAATTTATACACTTTAAACTTTTCAACACAAATATCCTATCAAGAATATAAAGAGAATTTTGAGAAATGGACTTTTAGGAAATTCTACATAAAGAAGAATCTCAATGTAATAAAAATCTATTCTACATGAAAGAGAATCTCAATTTAATAAAAATCTAAATCTTCTATAAATAAGCGAATAAAGTCAATTCTAGTATAAATATTGGTTTCGAACCCAAATACAATCCAGTCTGTAACATCAGAAAAAAAAATAATAATAAAATAAAATAAAAAAAATAAAATAAATTCAATGGCAAGTTACTAACGTCCAAATTCTTCTTTCAGCATAATGCCTCATGACACTATAAAATATCAAATCTAGTTATAATCACTATTTAAAAAAAGTCAGAATCACCTCATGTCATTGTAAATCTTGAACAACACCCTAATTTATTACCACTTTTATAAGTCAAATTAAAATTCACCTCTAGTTAAAAAAGATAAAAGTAATTTATGAATTACTGCCATAATTCCATCCAAACTCATAAATACCTTGCTACAATCCATAAAGCTGTCACTTTATACATAGGTTGAAGTTGAGCAGCATGCATATGAATGACAATCATCTTCTTAGGACACCTCTACCATCTCCCCTACTTTTGGCTATGTACTATCCTTTTCACTGAACCAGTGTACTTATGACAGGTTAAAACTTTGGTTCAACTATTTCTAAAAACCCTTTGGAATGAAATATTCTATAGTTCAGAGTTTACCAATATTTGTAAGAGCTTTTACTTTTTTGAAAAGTGAAAAATTATAAAAAAAAAAAATTACAGAGGAAACTTCAATAAAAATTGAGAATGTGTAGAAATAAAAAGAGAAAATGTCATTAAGCCACCGAACTATGGACGTTTTTGCACTTTACAACCTAATAAAAAAAAAATAGTTCACTTTGTCATCTCAATTTTGCAAAAATTTTCACTTTGCAACTCACTATATTTTCCGGTGAACATATTCCATTTGTATGTAGCATTGTGCAAAATTTCGCGAAGTTCAGGTTATAAAGTGAGACTTTTTCTATCTTAATATTCACACACGTGTCTAGTGTGCAAATATTCCTGTGGAATATTTTTCGAAAAATGTACTGAAATTATAAAGTAAAAACTTTGCAAATTTAAGATAGCAAAGTGAAACGTTTTTTTTATTAGGTTGTAAAGTGCAAAAACGTCCATTGTTCGGGTGACTTGATGACATTTCCTTAAATAAAAATATAAAATACCAAAAGCTGCTGAAAATTGTGAAATAATTGCTTTTGGTTTTTTTCGGGCTTATTTTTAGAGAATTAGAAGCAAAAATAATATTTTCAACATTACAAAACAATTTAATTAAAGTTAAAAGTTGAAAATATTTTTGAAAACCGTTGCAAACACCCCCTTAGTGTCAAAAGATAAAAGAATTTGTTCTAACTTTATTATTTTTGAGTAAAAATATTTGGTGCAATATTCTTCTTTTATTTTAATGAATATACGGTGTAATATTCCACCTATTTATTTTTGAGTAAAATGTTTGGTGTAATATTCACGACAACAAAATTGAAAATCACCGAGTGTTAGAGCTGGAAGATACTAGTTTTCATTAATGAATGAAATATGAATAAAAATAAAATTATCTTAATTATATTTATGTGTACGGAAAATATGTGTTAGTGTTTTGTTTAGCAACATAAAATCAATATTTAACAACTTATACAAAATTTGGCATGTACCCACAAAAAAGGGCACCATTGAGCGAAATCAAGTCGAGTTTGGAAAAAATTTTCAGACTTGAGCTTAATGAACCTAATTTTTTAAGTTGTAATGTAACTGGATGAATTTTGATATGCAAACGAACTCTTAATTACTTTAAACTCCAAATTGAAAATTTTTCATTTATTAAATAATAAATGGAATTCAATTTGTTAGAATTTAAAATTAATAATCGAATATAAAATATTCATATATATGGACAGTATAAATAAATTAATTCTATATACAAGTTTGCAAGTCTATATACAAATTACAAACCACTCAAGATCGGTTCAAGATGTAGTCCGAATTTAATTTAGCTCAATGAGCTGGCTCAACTTGTTTTCTCCTAATCATGGATCATGCATTTTCGCAACATCTAAAAGTATAGTTTACACTAAATATTTCTTTACTATTTTCCTTTTTTTTTTTTCTTTTAACTAAAGGAAATTGGGAAGTTAGTAGTAAAACAATAAAGTTATTGCTGCAAACCCGGGGGAAAAAAAAAGGAAATCTAAGTATTTGGACTAAAACCTCAAACCAAAGCAGCATAGAAATTATCAAAAGTTGGACAATGTGAGGAATACAAATTGCTACATATTCCCAATAAGCTATGTCTACCATATAGTGGCCATTTATCACTAGGGTTTCTAAAATTTCTCAATTGGGAGACAATCATCCTCCTTAGATTTGATTTTGTATAGTGTTGATTTCATTTCTCCCAACCCTATATATTGAGGGTAGTGCCCATATGTACATCTTTCATACACGTTTATTCATTAAAGTGCGAAATTTGAAGTTTTTTATATTTTTACGAGCTTTTTACTTGAGTAAAGTTAGATTTACAAACATTCTCGCTTTAAATCTCAAATTGCTCAATTTTATATTTGGAATGTGATTCGAGTCGCACTAGTCATAGTGAATTGAGAAGGTGAATCGTAGACCTAGGAGAAAAAAAAAAGATATCAAAGAAATGTTTAATTAAGAATAATTATAAAAGTAATCATGATATAACATTCTGATCAAGCTATATATTTTTGCACCAGATCATCAAGAATCTTTCTACTTGTTTGATCGAATTTTTTACACTTTCTAGTATTCGAAAATTGCATATTCTCTTATAGCAATCATTGAAATTTTAATATTATGGCAAGCTCTTTTTGCTTTTATTTTGTTCCATTGGCCTTTAAATAAGTGTATTATTGTAATAAAATCCTCTAAGAATATTTTTATTCTCCTTTTGAAGCCAAAGAAAATCTTAGAAAGAGAAAGAAAAAGGATTTATTAAGGCAAATATTATTTTCGACTATGTAATTCCACTTGATTTTTTTCCCCTTTCCTACAAAATCCAATCTTTAAGTTTAATCTATTTCACAAAAATAAATCATGAAAATGACATATTTTCTAAACTATAGTATTATTTTTATTTGGGCAATGAAGTTTGAACTCACAAAATTGGACCCTCTTGAAAAAGATTTAATTTTATCTAAAAAAAAAAGAGAAGAAAAAGATTTAATTAAAATTATAGAAGACCCTAGTAGCTTAATGCATGATTGCAAGTCATTAAAGGTAGTTCAAAAAAGTAATTAATTATGATGCGTTCATTAATTATGTACTTTAAATAACTAAAATATTATTACTTTGACTAATACTTGATTTATGAAGTAGCAATGCGATTTAAAAAAAAAAAAAAAGAACCCGTCAATTTTGCTGCTGTTATCACTCTCAGATGTTGGACCGTTGGTAATTTGCATTTAGGGCCCAAATTTGCGCAAAATTATACACTTTTCTACAAAAATTGGATTCGTGATTTTATTATATTATAAGAGAATTTATGAAAAATTTAATAAAATTCATTATTGACATAATAGTGTGCATGATTGATTTTGTTCTATCACAAATTTGTCAGTGTATATATTTTATTACTGATTATATATGACAGAATAATTGAAATTCCTAATAAAACTAAACTTTTGTAATGAAATTTCTATCACATACAGAAAAATTGCTATCATATATATATATATATTAAATCTGTCAGTATTTCATTACAAATTTATTGCAAATATCATCTATCTATGATGAAATCATAGCCGTCATAATTATTTTTTTAATAAAAGGGTATTTTCTTGTACTATTATACTAATTATACCTCAAGTTAATAATTTATATACATAGAGTTAATGGAAAAAGAAAGGATGAATTATTTGATACAAGTATTTATTTTAGGCTAAAATAAAGCAAAATGGGTGTGGCATTTAAGGAAAAATACAAAGTTAGCTGATTTAGATGCCAAATAACTAGTTAAAACTGCATATTATTGGGACGAAGAAGAACAACTAAGGTGACGCTAATTATGTCATCTCAGTTTTTTGTCCTTTTATGTATATTTATGTAATTTGTATATTGTAAGTCCAATTATTACAATTATTTTATTACTTATAAAACAATGCAATATGCATGGTATCATAATTTACTAAATATCCAAAAATTGTCCTATGTTTTTGTTGTATACTACTTTAATTTTATAAAAATGTCGTATGACCTTTCAAAAATTATTGATGCTAACTAATCATATATTTGAAAGACTATTATCAATGGAATGATGATCATTAGAAAATTAATTTAACTGGACGAAATATTATACATATTAAGTATTACCAAATAAATTACTACATTTGAAGTTAGTATGCATGTTTTGTGATAAAATTATGCAATTTATGAACTATTTGAGCATTTGTAATTAACGACCTTCGACAAATTTATCGATATTAGAATTTTTTGAAAAGTGAAAAATTAACTTAATTAGTCTATTTACATGAGCTTAACATTTGGTCTTGTACATTTTCAGAACTAGTATTGATCTTTTAAAAGGCAAAATGTTTATTTAAGTAAATATTTATATATGCATTGCATATAAGCGCATTCGTCATTTGATAATTACATATACTTTTTTTGGTAGATCCACAAATAAAAAGGATAATCATGTTTAGCATGACAACATTTTCGTGACTTATCAATATAAAATGTCAAGATAATTCATTAAATCTACATTTTTCTTTTACTTTATCAGAATCAAAATTTGCATAAAATAGTTACTTTTACATAAAAAAAAATAAAGAAACAAAAAATTCAAGTGGGCACATTTCTTTTATTTTAGTGATTAATCAAATATTAAAAGCCATGTTCAATAAAAATAAAAATAATGGTACTAAAATCACCCAAAATCATTAAATCTATCCCAAAACCATCCACAACAAATGGGTTTTGGGTGCACTTGTTACACACTAAATACAAATTTTGAAGTTGCAATTATTACAAACCTCATGGTTGGATACTATTGTACTAAATATGGGGACTATGATAGTTCATATTGCACTACCTTTTCCGCTATGACAAGAATCATATGTAATGTTCTGACATTTCCTTTGTGTAAAGAATTCATGTCTTGTACTAAGTTGTATTCTAGGATTGATAACCTAAAGATTGAACACTAAGTTAATTGTGTGATGCAATATCAATATTTTTACACATCACACATTTTCCATACATTTACCCTTTCCCACTTTGTGATTCTTAATCCCCACACATATCATCCAAAGAAAAGAACTATTGTTTCAAAAAATTTATTTTGTATCGATTATCTGTAACTGTTATCCGACCATAAAATAAATCAAAAACTCATTTTGATTTATTGTAAGTAAGAGTTAAAAACTCGTTTTGCGTGTCTACTAAAAGAAACAATATGAAAGATAGACACATACAAATACATGTCTTAATCTCTCGTCTAGTATATACCTCCAAAAAAAAATCTCGTCGAATATCGAGCATGGTTTCAATTAAGTATTGTCCATATGCTTTTAGTGTAAGTAAGAGCAAGAAACTCATTTTTACGCGTCTAGTAAAACCAACAGAAGAGAAAGACATATGCAAGTTCACTTTTTAATCTCTCATCAAATAGTCAAACGCGTCTACAATCAGTCCCCGACCGTAAAAATAAACCAATGCTAATAGTAGCAGAAAATTCATTTTTACAAGTCTATTAATGAAAACGACGTAAGAGAAAGACATCCGCAAATGCCTGTCCTAATCTCTCGTCTAATAATCAAGAATGCGTTCGCGATCAGGCACCGGCTATAGAAATAAATGGAATGATGGGGTGGGGAGAGAGAGAGAGAGAGAGAGACCCCTAAAGCACGCATGCAATATTGTAACTTTATGAAATTTAATGAGTGCTTGTTTTGAAAGGGCATGTGAGCAGTCCTCCACATTCATGTCTAGGGCTCTTTGTCATTGTCATGTGGGCTGTGCTCTGGGACAATAACACCAAATTTAATCAATCCATTCGTAAATAAGGGTATATCAAAAATTACCACAAGGGGTAAAAACCCTTTCACCCTTTGTTCCATTGGCATGTGTTGTTTCTCCAAATTTAACTTAGGGATGTGTAAATTGATAGTTTCTCACACTAACTCTAGAGAGAGAGAGGGTTGAATATTGGTTATGCCCTTAATGAAGATAGTGATATTTTGATTGTGTGGAAAGATGAGACAAGTTAATAGTTGGTGGAGATGTTTACTATTGAGATTAATTTATTTGACTAGACACGAAGTAAGTGATTTTTAACTTTTTAATTCCATTTCAATTATTCTGAAATGTCTGAAAATAGTAATTCTACTTTTAATTATCTTAAGTAAAACTAAAAGTTAAAAACAACTATGAGGCTCCACTCAACTCTTAACTTTTTGGTGCTTTTATGTTTTATTTCAAACATTCTACTTTTAATATAGTTTTATCTAGAAACTTTTTTTTTTAATTTAAATTTATAGCGTTTCACTTCTTTAAAAAGCAGAAACTATTTCAAACACCCTCTAGATCTAAGCCCACCAAATAGTGAGAGGGTGGAGTTGATTAGTAAATGCATTGGCTACTTATACTGCTCGTGCATTTACCAGTTTAGATTCTTTATTTCACAGTTTAGATTCTTTGTTTATAGGTCTTTTATCACATGTTCTGTGTCATCACTCATGGATATACAACAAGCATGTTTTATAGCGTTTATATGGAAAATGGTATGTGTAATGAAACACAAATTGGAATAATACTTTACTCTAAAATCAATTCTTTTAATGTGTAACAAAACTTATGCAAATATCTTTAGAAAATATTTATCATTTATTCAATTTAGCTTTCCTTTTCTGTTCTCATGTAATCAATTTTTTGAAAAAATATGTAATCAGTTGCTTGACATCAGATTTAGAAATTAAAAGATAAAAAATATATTCAAAAAAAAAAAAAAAAGAAACAGTGAGGTCAGTGCTTACCCAAGCCAGCTTTAATTTTATGTCAAAATCAATCCTTCAATTTTTCATAAAAATGTAATATTGGATAGTGACAGTTTAAAAGCTATGCCCCAAACAAGTCTTTTTATTTTTATTTTTATTTTTCTTTTGATAAAACCCCAAACAAGTCTTTTTCCTGTCCCAATTACTGACTGAGTATAATTATATTACCCACATCTTTTATGTTTCCCAATTATTTCAAAAATAAATAAATATTATATTTATATATTTCAATTGTCATTTTAATATAAATTATATTTTTAATTACTGTTAATGTATAATAATGTATAAGATTATGGAATTCGATTAGAAATTCCTATTTCCTATCTCAATTTTGTTTAATTAGCTCATCCAAAATTGTTGAAAAAAAGCTTTAAAGTTTCTTCAATTCTTATTTTCAACAAATATCATTTTGTTATGATTCTTAATTTACAATTAATATAATATATATTCCTATTGCTTTATTTTTATTCATGGCCTCATTTATTTGACCCATTTATTTAATCATTGTTGGGCCCACTTTCTATTAGATTTATTGTGTTTTTATGATTTTCTAATGAGCTTATTAACGGTCAAATATTTTGGTGTTATATAAAAGGGTAAATATCTGTTATTTGGCACGTCAGATGTGAGGTAAAGCATTTTTACTTTTTCCCCATAAAAATTTGATTTTTGACAATACGATTGTGAATTGATTCCTAGTCTCCTTGTGAGTCGTGATTATGTACATAAGATCCGACATTGCTGAGAGCAAACAGGGTTTTTATCATGGAGTCATGTTTTTTAACTTTTTGTTTAGTCCAGTCTCGATTTCCTTCACATTTTATGCGATTTGATTTAACATTCTATGCACTACTCACTATACGAGATTATATAATTGTAATTTTACGATTTAACCCAAATCACAAAATATGTTATAACAAAAAATGAAATTAATAAGTGAACATACTCACCTTATTGTGGATGATGAACAAAATATCACTTTAATATGTATTCATAACTTTGATGGGAATTAAAATTGATTAATTATTTAATTTTCATTTTCCTGCAGGTTTTTCTTCCATCTAATTTTCTTCTCATATTCAAATTCTCTTAGAATTTTATACCAACGATTGAACCCAATTCAAGGGGGGAAAAAGAAAAAGAAAGGGAGAAGGAGAAGAGGAAAAACAAAAAAACAAAAAAACAAAAAAACAAAACAAACCGAAAACCTTTAGAGTAGGCAATATGGGCCTGAAGCCCAAACACAGTGGGCCCTGTGAAGCGTAGGTTACTATTCGTCGTTCATTAATTAAAAATCATTTTCAATTTGAGGCTTGGGCCAGGGTGATCTTTTTTTTCCTTGGGATTGGTCCGGCCACACAAATCATATTATTGGGCTTCTAAGCACGTTTTAAACATTAAACCTACATCATTCCAACACAAAAAGAGCCTCTTTTATG
>JACFYI010002358.1:1413315-1427577 GCA_014898755.1 Handroanthus guayacan
CAAATCCAATCTAAATTTAAGAACATTTAATCGATTAAAACATGTAATGAATCTTATTCAATTATAAATATCCATAACCAGAAATAGGTGGATTGGATGTAAAACTAAGCAATCCAGTCCATAAAATATTTAAATTTGAATGTTAATAATATATGGATAATATATATGATTGATTTGGGTTGAAAAGTATGTCACGAATCTAGATAGATACTCTATATTAGAACGTGGTCGGTAATAAGGTTTTGGTCGGGAATATTTGGAGGTCGATATTTGAAGGTGAGCTAACGTTGAGGTGTAAGGTCGTTTGACTTAGTTGACTTTAGTGTCATAATGGGGGTGTATTTATAGCTCATAGTTCTTCACCTTGGTAATCGCTCCTTCCTAGGATCTTGACACGTGTCTGGGTACACAAGGTTGAGATTATTTGAATAGAATGTGGTATATGTAGTATATGTGATAGTATATGATATGATTGGAAACTCTTGAAATAGAATGTAGTGTATGTGATGGTGTAGTTAATAATTTATAAAATATAAATTTATCAAGGTATTTAGTTAATAAAATAATGTACATACTTCTTAATATGATTATTATCTACTGTTTTCGGGACGAATTGTCTCATTGAGTTTTAAACTTTAATTGTATTCAAATTTGAAATCAATTGAATTTGAATCTGAGTTATTCTAATTTGATCCGACCCATTGGGCAATGCTATGTTCAACTAAAGCCTATAGGGAAAGGCGCCGTTCCTGCAACTCTGTGAAAGAGACAAAATTATTTTGCATAATCCACCTATATATGATCATATCCACATATCATTGATTTTGGTGGCCATTAAAACATGGAGTAGAAAAGGAAAAGTTGCAAGCTTTTTAGGAAGGGTCAATATGACAATTTAGGATGATGCAATACCTTAAAATGGTGAGAAGGATTCATTATCTTTATGTGTGATATATAAGGTCAATCTTGTAAAGTTATGCAATATTATAAGGGCCAACAAAGGGTATTTTGTCTTAATGAATTTGTCTTGTATATATCTTGCTTTTAGTTTATGAAAGTAACATTAGAATAATTTTCTATGAAAATTTTATGTAAAAATATACGTTTTGCATAATAAGTGCTTATGAGTGTTTGATATGATAGGGCAAATAAAGGGTACTTTGTGTAATGAATTTGTCTTGCATATATCTTGTTTTTTAGTTTATGAAAGTAATCTTAGGATAATTTTCTATGAAAAATTTTGTGTAAAGTGATGAGTTTTGTATATCAAGTGCTTATGAGTCTTTGATATGACTTGGTGCTACATCATGTATAATAGACACATGATTTTTAGTTTTTGAAAATAATATATTTTTGTTATGATAGGCTTGAAATAGATCCGTGAGAAATTAGATGTACTAGACAAACAATAAAGGGATTATGTGAGTAGAGAATATTCTTTACAAAATTTAGGATCAAATTAATACGGTAAGGATCGTTTTGCCTCATTTTAGGTCATTTGGCCAATTCGGAGCAATTATTGAATTAGGTTAATTGTTGAAGTTTTAGTGAAGATTATCCAATGTTTGAGTCAATATAGTTAGTAAAGAAAAATTGGTAAAATCGCTTAAGCTAAACTGCATTAAATAATTTGTGAATAAGAGTATTTTTATTGATGTTATATTTGGTCAATTGACGTGTCATTACAGTGGCTCAATTTGAGTCGTCCACATCATATCAACCAAGTGTCAGAATTGATTGTATGTTTGGTCAGCTCGGGTCTACTTGACTAAGCCCATATGGAGCAATATCAATCATGAATTGCTTGATCATCTTAAAATATATTCAAAAGAATACTATCCTTTTGTAACGTTATCATACCTTTCTCCAAACTCACAATGCAGATTTCATTGAATCAACATAATTTTGTACTGCCTTCGTATTCCTTCGACCAAAATTATAAATTCCATCCTTTTGTTATTTGTAAACTTAGTTCAATTTCAGTGAGCCAAATCAAATATCATGCTCATTTTATATCTTTATTTATCACACTAAATAATGCCTAACAAATCTCTTGCTTTTAGAAGCTACACACTATTTCATTAGACTAGCAAAAGCTTCTTCGTCACATATGCATTTCTGGATCATTCCTCTTGTCTTTTGGCTCATTGACAAACTAACCATGGCTAACTAAAGAACAAAATAATGACTGGATAATTAACTAAAGCCCTTGGTAATAGTGACAGTTGGTCAAAAGAATGAGGCACCAACACTATTGTTCTTTTATGGGATTATGCGTTGGTTTATGAATATAAGGAGGCCTCTCTAATTCTACTTTCATACACTTTCATACATTGCTCACTTCTTTTTTTTGATGAAATAATATCCATCCTCTTATCAAATGGATGTTTCTGTTGTTATTGCACGAATTTTGTTACTTACTATGATCTTTTCATCTCTATGTTTGGTGAGTACAGGCACACGTATTGGTCCTGGATTGCAAGAATCAACGAATAAAACTCATATGATACTGCGTAAACTTGGATTTGATGGACCTAAATTGGAGTATTATAGGAGAAGGGCTCTTATGCTAGATGCGGGAACAATGAGGACGGCGCCTGCAGGACCGGATGGTCAGCACCATTCTAAGTCACCAAAGTTGTCATCAATATATAAGGACAATACATTGCATTAGTTGTATTCCTAATCTAGATGGGATGATATATGGAAATATGGATAAAACCAAATGTATCATTAAGTTTTTCTGTGTGGTTAAGAAATGGTTGAATTGTCTACTTTTATATTATTATTCTATACTAAATTTTATATTATCGAATTGCAAGGATTTAAAAAAAAGAAAAAAAAGAGTCAAAATTGTTCTCCATACATTATACTCTAATCCAAGCTAAAACTACGTTCCTAATCGTGAGGATAGAATTTTTGTCAAGTTGGCAATTTGGAGAGATTGATTTTGAAATCTTAAGTGTTACTAGCACTTGTACGTGTACTATGTCTATGTGAATTGTGACGGTAGATGCGTACATTAATTATTTGTCCTTTTTTTTTTTTTTGGATTTTCTATGTGACACTTTATTTATAATTTCAAATATGAGACTTTAATTTAAAAATATATTTTTTATTTGGATTTCTAAAATGATATTTTCCTTAAAAAAATCCAATTTTATGTGACCAGTCATTGTTATGGGATAAATGTTATTATTCTATATTAAGCAAAGCCAAATTTGAATAAACTAGTAGAATTATGTCTCATGACCCTTAATATGATATATTAATTATACATGTAATAAAACATGACATGTATGTAATAATACATGAAACATAAATGCATACATTCTTTCACTTACCAATTTTGACGCTTTCATAATATATAAGTTAGAATATTAATATATCGAAAATATGATAAACGTAATCATATCGTATTTGTTAGTTATGCAATATTCATCTATGTTTATGAATGAGGGTTATATGGATTAAAAAAAAAATTGCATTGAAATAAAATGTTATTCTGATCTAGAGTCATTAAAGATTCAAATATTACTTTCTTATCGTATTGATAGTAGAAAACCTGTATATTTTTGAAACAAAAGATTGTGATAGATAGTTCTAAGGCTATATTTCAAATATATTATCACAATATGTTTAGCTCTGGATGATTTATTGTTACGGTATTTATATTAAAATATTTTCTTACTTTTTTAAAACATTAGTAGTCAAAATAATATTTTTTGTGCCGCTTTACAGTATTTAATCTTTTTATGAGGATACTTTCATTTTTCATGATGCAAATATTCGTTATCTGTACTATATATAAAGCTCCAGACTCATTTTGGTACATTTTCCTGTGATGTTCATATAATACCTTTATGTTTGTATTTAGAGTAATAACTACCTATAATAACCACAAATTATTACTTGCTAACCATATAAATATATATTATATACATTAATCATATTTAATTATTAAATTCACACGGATCAAATGTGCATGAAACACTAGGATTAAATTATGGAAAATAATATAGGAAATTATTTAAGAAAAAGAGTGATGCTAACAAAAAAAAAAAAAAAAAGAAGAAGAAGAAGAAGAAGAAGGAAAACCCTTAAATCATGTGAAATACTACTACAAAAAAAAAAAAAAAATTGATATAAAATTATGGTTTTGACTTTTTTCT
The DNA here is from genome assembly GCA_014898755.1 of Handroanthus guayacan. Classification (NCBI taxonomy): domain Eukaryota; kingdom Viridiplantae; phylum Streptophyta; class Magnoliopsida; order Lamiales; family Bignoniaceae; genus Handroanthus; species Handroanthus guayacan. The sequence continues at coordinate 1,417,488 of JACFYI010002358.1, forward strand.
TTTAAAACAAATTCATATAAACAAATTATGACATTAATATCCCAATTCTTGGTATCCTTATTTAATGTCTGGTTCTATTTTAAGATTACAGTTAAATATAAAAATCTTTCTTAAACTCGACTCAATTTTACATAACTACACTTTAATATCCAATTTCAGAAATCCCGACTCAATGTCCACTCCTATTATAAGCACACATATTTTTAATAAAAAATTTTCCTTTAAACTCTACTCGACTTAATTAGGCTCATATTTTCTTAATAGGGCATGATACACTTTTATAGACAAAAGAATCATATGAAGAAACAAAAAGAAAAATTAAAAGACAACAACAAAAATACTAAAAAGAAGGAAATGCGAACAACGGCACACGTGGTACGAAAATTCCACATCGCAGGAACAGCACGTGTATTCCACGAGCGAATCGGACAGATTTCTTGCCGTCTCAGTCAACAATCGAGCACGCGCATTCACTCGCCAGTGACGTGGCAGTCTCCCACCGCCTTTGGATTAGAGGAATCCAGCGCGTGTGATTAAAAGCAGCGTGCCGCCCGACAATGAGTATAGACAGAGAGTTTAGAGAGAGAAAAGAAAAAAGACTTTTTTTTTTTTAGAGAGAGAAAGTGAGGGAAATTCGGATCGAAGAACAGCGCACGCCTCCCTTCATCTTCTTACATACCTTCGAACCCTAGATTTCCTAATTATTTTTTTGGGTGTTTGTTTGATTTCTTGTTTTAATTATTAATATTATTGCTTTGAATCTTATCCGCTGCCGGATCTTGAACTTTTTTTTTTTTTATTTTGGGTTTCTTCTTCATTTTGGGAATTTTCTTTTGTAAGAATTGGATCTGCGCGTGTATCTGTAAATATATAGTTTTTTCTGATTTAATTGAGCTAGGGTTTTCATTTTCTTTTTGTTATCTTGATTGTAGATACAGGTGGTTTGAATTTTTGTTGTCTGATTTCTAGGGTTTTGAAAACCCTAGATATTGGGAGTCCGGTTATATTAGGGTTCTTGAGGGTTGGTTTGGGATAAATTAGGGTTTCTTTCTTTAATTCAGTTTTTGGTGATTACATGTATGGCTTCGGGGACAATAGCGGATTCTAATGGTGGTTTTAATTCGAGAGGGAGGTATCGGTTGACGGAATATGGCAAAGTTTATACGCGAAAAATCTTCAAGAAAGCCCGAAAAACCTGCAATGATGACGATATCAATACCACCAGAACCTCCACCGCTCCTACCACCCCCATAAATCCCACCCCCACTTGCACTGAGGTCTCCTCTGCCACCGTTGCCGCCGGCCCCGGGGAGGTTTCAACTGCCTCTACTTCTGAGTATGCCAAGGACCATGCCGCCGATTCCCCTCCGCCCACCACCAGCACCAGTCCTGCTACGACAACCACTCCCCGGAGGACTGCGGCGGGCAATATTGAGCAACAGTCCCTTGAAGCTGTGGTGACGAAGGATGATGAATCTTGCCAGAGGTTGCGCGAGCATTCTCCACATCAAGAACAGAGTATCTCACGTCAGTCACAGGACAGAGGTGCAGATTCTTCTCCCCGGGAACTGAGTCTCTCACATGGGTCGCTGGGTAAAGATGGAGATTCTTCTGTCCTGCAGCTTTCGCAACAGCAGCTGCAAGAACAAGCACGGCAGCAAGAGAGTGTGCCCTCAGTGGAGAATCGAGTGCATGAAGGCAGTGGCACTCAAGCTGCAGAGCTGCAGGATTTGAAGGATTCTCGGTTGCCTAGCACAAATGAGGCCCAGAATTTGAGAACATCATCACCTCTTGATGATGGAAATGAGCTGCTGCATACAGAGGGGTTCAGGCCACAGAATTTGAGATATTCATCACCAGTGTCCGGTGAAGATGATCTTCCAAATGGCAGAGAAGTTGCCGCAGCACAGCAGCCCATTCAGAGCGAGGCGCTGAATAGCAGAGAAGTGATGCCAGGTTCACCTCAAGTTCCGGAAGGCAATGGTCAAGTGGATGCCAATGGAGTTGTGAAGCCGCTTGTGATATCTAGTTTTGATGATAGGATTAGAATTAATTTATGCAAAGCAACCCCCAAGAATGAGATCAAGGAACTTAGGAAGAAGCTAGACCATGAACTTGATCAGGTTAGGAAGGTAGTTGAACGGCTTGAAGCCAAGGAGCTCCACCTTGCTTCATATAATGCTCAGATCAGCAACAGTAATCTTAGCAATAGTGGTAATTATATTAGTGCTGAGGGTACTAATATTGGTGGATATGGTCACCCCCAACCTCAGCGTGGCCGAAGCGATGTCATTGACAGGAGGGTGTTGTTGAGGGTGAACTCAGAGGCGGGTGCATTGGTTCAGCAGGAAACTACACCTGTGGGATTAGCAAGAGTGAATTCCGATATGGGGGCAGCACGGAATCCAGGACCGAGGCCATTTAATAGGCAGTTGAGTGTTGCAGTAATGGAAAACAATCACAGGAATGGTGAATTTGTTGAGAAGGAGAAACGGACACCAAAGGCGAATCAGTATTATAGAAATTCAGAGTTCCTTTTGGGGAAGGACAGACTGCCTCCGGAGAGTAATAAAAGGTTGAAGACCAATAATGGGAGGAAACTTAGTGGAGTGACACAACCTGCCTTCGGTTTTGGTTTTGGGTATGATAAGAGCAAGAATCAGGTGTTTAAGCGCTGTAGCAGCCTACTGCAGCGGTTGATGAAGCACAAGCATGGGTGGGTGTTTAATGAGCCGGTGGATGCCGAGGCCCTGGGATTGGTTGATTACCATGATATCATTAAGCATCCTATGGATTTGGGTACGATTAAGACTAGACTATCTCAAAACTGGTACAAGTCTCCGAGGGAGTTTGGGGATGATGTGAGACTTGTTTTCCACAATGCCATGACTTACAATCCAAAGGGGCAGGATGTCCATGTTATGGCAGAACAATTATTGCAGATCTTTGAAGAGAAGTGGGCAATTATAGAGATCGAGTACAATCCATATCCGAGATATCAAATGTATCAGGATGGAGGGTTGCCAACTCCCACTTCCAGAAGGGCTCCCTCTAAGTCTCAATTTGCTGCAGCTTCAGTCCCGGTCGCTGCCCCTCCTCCTAATCCTGTCTTTGTTCCTGCTGCACCACAGTTGAGCTCTTTTGATAGAGCAATGGCAACATCAATGGCTATTGATCCGAAAATTCAACGGCCTCATGTTGGCAGAACTCCTGTCCCAAAAAAACCTAAAGCAAAAGATCCTAATAAAAGGGACATGACTTATGAGGAAAAGCAAAGACTTAGCACAAGCCTTCAAGGATTGCCTCTTGAAAAGCTTGATGCTATTATTCAAATTATTAAGAAGAGGAACACTGCACTTTCTCAAAATGATGATGAGATTGAGGTGGACATTGATAGGGTTGATCCTGAAACTTTGTGGGAGCTGGATAGGTTTGTAACTAACTACAAGAAGAGCTTAAGCAAACACAAAAGGAAAGCTGAGCTTGCTCTTCAAGCTAGAATGGCCGCGAATCAGAATGTTGCATTGACGGTAAGAGCTGGAGAATTTTTTTTTAATTTTTTTAATTTTTTTTTATTTTTTTTCCCCCTCATAACATTGCAATGCTAGGCCAATTTATCAGATCTTAATGGATTGACTTATATTTTCACCATATTGCAGAACTCAACTCCAGCTGTAGCAGAGGGCCAGCTTGAAAGTGGAGGAGGTATAAGCTTATTCTATGATTTGTGGATTACATATTGTTCTTTGCGTAGATCGGGAATTATATTGTGTAAAATTTGATCTGACATTTGGATTTATCCCTTTTCCAAAGCTTTTGGAAAGAGTACTGCTCGTCCTACTGAAGGAGAAAAGCAGGAATATAATGGCAGTAGGTCCAGCAGTTCAAGCAGTTCCAGCAGTGATTCCGGATCATCTTCAAGCGGTAATTAATTATTCTTTTCCTTTGCTGTTCATACTGTTTCACAATTGCTGCGCATTTTAAGCTGTTGGTCCTTTCAGTTCTCATGTACCTTTGGGGACTTGTATACTTCAGGAGAAGATATGATAATTTTGGTTTTTGATCTTGATACATCCTGTCTTTTTCCTATCTGAATGACACTGTTTTGTCTTGATTTTCTTTTTTCCATAACTTACAGATTCAGATAGCGATAGTTCCTCTGAAGATGGATCAGATGCAGGGCAATCTCCTAGGACATGATTAAGGTATAGGAGAGATCTTACTTCTTAATGGCCTTTTCTTGTGTGCATGCTTCTGAACCATTATTTCTGTTGGAAACTGTTTGGCAACAACTTCCATGGTTCACCAGCTTTCTCTGGTTTGTGTTAATTGGTGCCTTTTTTGTTTTATAAGAAATGTTATAATGGATTTCTTTTGCATTACAATTTGGGTAGCCAACGAGGGATGCTACAGACAAATCTTTTCCATGTGTTAAGTGGTTCTGTGTGGAATTTGATGCATCTGATATTTAGACTGGACATAAGACTTGAATTTCTGATGAATGCTGACCTAATTATTTGCTGTTTATGGCACAAGTGTTGTGCACTTCTGTGTTAAAAAGCCAAATGAAGAAGTTTCCTGCAGTTTGAAGGATGTGATACTAGTAAAGTTTTGCCTTTCCATTTCAAGCCAGGCTTGTTAGTTTTCACTTAATTGGAAGGCCACAACCTAAATGCAAAAAGGGGAGAAAAAAGGAAAAAGGAAAAAAGAAAAACTCAAAAGAAAAAAATATATGTAGCATGATGGTTCTGCTTTTACTTTAAGGGCTTAATTAGAATTGCTTTTTGTCAGTATCATCATGTGTTCCGTAGTTCATGTGCTCCAGGTCCAAGAAAACCTAGTGAGAAATGTATTCCTTACTGCTCTTTGGCCAAGCAAATGCCAATATACAACTTGGGTTCTACTTCAATAACCCCTTTGGACCTTTTTGAAATATTCTTCTGTTGTTTTGATTGCGAGTACAAGACTCGTTGTAGTGTTTGTATTCTTTGTACTTTTTGATTATACACATTTCTGCAAAGGAGATTGTTTACTCTGGAGATTATGAAATGCTTTATTTTTGAGTCTTGGATGTTATTACTATTAAGTGCTAGCTTTGTTTAGCTAAACGTGATGATTCAGATGCCAAGTTTCACGACACATTCCACAATGTTGCAGGGATATATGCCATGGACCAAGGCATATTTGATGAACATTCCAATGATGCTTTCTGCCAGAAGATGATGGTTTCATGACCTTCGGAGATGCTGAACTGCAAGATGGAAAACAAGCCCCCTTTTTGATGTTTGGAGAATGATTGCAAACTCTGATTCTTTCCATCATTTGAACTTGAAAGTCTAACATTCAACGGGGTTCCTTCATTGAGAGAACATATACCAATGGTTATGGAAGAATATAGCAGATGTAAATTGCCTTGATTTCCAACAACTTCTAGTTATATATAGACTGTGATAGGATTTTTGTTCATCATTTGACTAGTGACAATGGTTTTGCCCTCGTAGGAGCCAAGATTGAACGGGTAGGTACACCAACTAGGAGGTTAGCAAAGTAGCAAGTTGTTTGTATCCTGTGTTTTGTATTAGAGTAGTTTGTACAGAGCTTCAAATCTAGGAGTAGCATCAAGATTTTCTATTTTCGCAGTTTAGATTTTGTGCCTTGGGAGTGGTATTGGTTTCCCATTATAGCTATCGAAATAGTTGCTTCGTACTTACAATCTGCTGGGCATGCTTTTGCTTATATTTCCTTCTAGTTGCTCGTTGATGCCTGTATGATTTTCACTATTATTTAGTGGTGTGCAGTCGCAGTTTTATTGTTACGGGCAGTGACGTCATACGTGTGCGATTTCACTGTAGGATAGTGTATCAAACAATTGCTCGTGAGATTTCTTTCTTGGTTAGAATCGCTGTTTGATTGGGATTTATAATGTACAAGACAAAAGAACGGTAAGAAGTTGTTTAACTAGGAATGAATTGGATCATGGGTATCAAGGTGTGTAATTAGTTGTTCGGAGGAATGGTTGCTTCTGTGGTTTGGCGTCATTACTAAAATGACGAGATTTTCAAAAACTTTTGAGTTAGAATATTATCAATATATTCTCCATTGTTGCTGCTAAACTCAATACGACAAATAGTCTAACCTTTTGATAAGTATTATTGCGCCTTCTTATCCAAGGCCAAGGCATGTACTTATAATCTTTAAAATAAGAAGGCATATAGTATAATGTTTAAAAAATTTAATAAAGTGTAATTATAATTATCCATCAATTAATTTCTAGAAAGGAGTAACGATATTTTTCCAAATTTCAAAAGATATTTTGAGAATTACATCTAACCTGAATTAAAAGTAGGAGAATGCAGGCTAGATTTTGGGTGGTGATACCCGTAAAGATGATGATACCCGTCAAGCACCACCGCTAACAAATAATTTCACCAACATTAGCTGTGGAATTAGAGAGCAATGCATATATATCTAGAATTAGAGAGCAGTGCACTTAGGTATTCCACATGTTAAAGACTCATGACGAGTGACTTAAAATCTGAATTCCAGTTCAACATCCGGCATATCTAGTCCAGAGAAATCAAATGAATACCCCCTGTCAAACCTAGAACATAGCTTGCAGGTAAACAGCTTGATTGTGTAGCCGAGTTTTATTACTGAATGAAATGTGTATTAAGCCTAGTCCAAGCGCCACCTCTCCCGTAGCAAGAAACACTAACAGAGAATAAAACATACGCAAATGACTCAAAACTGTGATCTGAGTTCAGCTAGTTGATAGTTGACACTTCAACTGTCTTGGACAAATTTGATTCCCTTTTCGATGGAACTTTTCAACTCGGGCTTGAGAGCTTCCAGTCCTTGTTGCTCGTAATCAGAGAGAGGACCAAGTCCCAGGACTTCCTCCACACCATTCTTCCCAAGTCTCACCTGTTAATGCAACCATAAAAGCCACAGTTATAACATCACTGAATGACGTGAACAAATAGGAAGGCAGAGTCTGAATGGTCCTTGTGAAAAATTTTGAAACGCACCTTGGATGCGAAGAAAGGTAGCTCAGTCACGGTCGATTGCACGAACGCACATTCAACAACATCTGGGACACCATTAAGTCCTTTTAAGCAAGCATCAGCAAAAATTGCCCCTGCATAGCTGCACATGTAATAGTGTTGTCAGAGCAGCTTAATGTAATCAACATGTTACCATGAGAAGAGCATGAATTGCAGATTACAGAGAATGTCAATGTTAGGAAATATAATTTACCACCAGGCGGAGGGGCCTCTCTAAATCATACCAGTAAAATTTACTGGAGATACAAACCATTAATAGTGTCTGAAGAATCGAAACTCTACATTAGAAACATCTTGAAGAAATATTTGGTTGCAGCATTTATTACTTTCAAATATTCGAAAAAGCAAAGCAATGGAAGGGGGAAAAAAAAAACCCTGATTCAGATAGCTAAACTCCACATTCAAGATCGCTAGTATAAAAGAGTTCAGAAATATAATATAGAAGACTCATATAACATGAAGCCGCAATCACCGAATGCTGATTGACAACATAATATCATCCACCAAAATGTCCCAACTCAAAACCAATATGAAACTACAAAAATGTATAAGTCCATCACTTACGCCATTGAAAGAGTAGCTGAACCCTTTCCAGCCTTGGCTTCAACAACTTCCGTCCCACCATCTTGTGTTCTTTTTGTAAGAGCTTTAATGTCTTCATCCGATAGATTTGCTTTTGGTGTAGCCTATATAGAATCAATGTACATGTCATTTATAACCGTGGTGCAACAACTAATGCTGCAACATTTGAGAAAATTTTATGTAAGAAAAATGAGAGAGAACACTTAAGTGCAAATGCATACTTGAGAAAACAAGGGAAGAATGGTAATTCCGGCGTGACCACCGACAACAGGTACATTGACATCTGTCGACAAGAAAAAAGGCAATAACTTTAGTTAATGCACAAAACTCAAGATTTAAAATCACTAACTTTTAACCCAGCAAGCAATAATACGCAAGTCGAAATATAGGCATACCGGCCACATTGACTTTGGCCCTGCCAGCATAGAATGTTTTGGCCCTAACCACATCAAGAGTGGTCACACCAAACAGCTTCTTCTCGTCATACACTCCCTTCCTCTTGAAGACCTCAGCAGCAATAGGTACAGTTGAATTTACGGGGTTGCTAATCATATTGACGATAGCCTAAATTTTGTGAAAAGTCACATAAATGATTTTACTCATGAGACACTCCATAGCAACAGAAAGTCACAGCAAAAAATCAATATTTGAGAAAGAAGAACTATGTAAAGAAAGATAGGTATCTTACGTTGGGGCAGTGTATGGCAATGGCCTCACAAAGACTTTTGACAATGCCAGCGTTAATCTTGAAGAGGTCATCACGGGTCATGCCTGGCTTTCTGGGCACACCAGCTGGAATGATGACTACATCTGAACCGTCTAGAGCGTGTCCTAGCTCGTCTTCAGCTACATACCCCTTCACCTGTACGTACAAGCAAATACATAATTTCAGATATATTGTAATGCAATTGAAAGGGTAATAATGAGAAAGAAAGAAGCAATGAGGACAACAGAATAAAAATGCACTTAAAGCATTCAAGATGCAAACTTCTATCATCAACTCTCTGTAAGAAAACCCTTATCACTCCACCGTGAGGAGCAACACAATCAATATATATACAAAAGAATATATATATATATATGTAATATACAACCTCGATATCTAGATACGACTCTCACGCGCACGGAGTTTACTTTCTTGTTACCGACGAAAAAGAAAAGCTTACTCAAAATTTGCTTGCTTCCGCAATATCCCAATAACAAAAAAAATCAGGAAAAAAAAATCGATAATTTAGTAATGTCGAAATTAAACATGTTGCACGAGTAAAAACCTAGGAAACTATACGAGAACAGTAGACCAAACTCCATCAAGACACATAAACAAATCAGAGTTTCAGATGAAACCCTAATTGGCCGGGGGGGGCCTCCAAAACCTCAAACAATAAGCAGCAGAACCATCAATTAAGCAAAACAAAAACGAAGGAAACATCAAAAAATCTCAAACCAAAAGTAGAACAGAAAAGCACAAGACCTCAGATCTGGTGTTAATGTGGCTAACGTCGGCAGCAACTCCTGGAGTAGCGGCGATATCGTAGAGAGCCAGATTGGAGACAAGAGGATTCAACTTCATCAGAAGAGATAGGGGCTGGCCGATCCCTCCTGCGGCACCCAAAACAGCTACCTTCCGTTCCGGCGCCGGAGCCGATGAGAATCCGCGGCTCGACAAGTAAGACGACGTAGTCGTGGCGCCGGATGAGGAGGTGCTCCTCCGGAGAATAGATCTCAACATTGCCACCTTCATTCTCTTCACTCTAGAGAATTGATTTCGAACTGTCCTGTGGAGAGGGTGAGAAGGAAAACTGGGATGATATTATCTGAGGGTTTGCGTGCGTGAATAATGAATTTATACGAAAACGGGAGGTTTGCGAACTTCGAGACGTCCGTCTATCCTGTTTTCCGTTAAATTAGGTTCGGGTAAAACACCACTCCGTCTATCTTACTTTATTTTAGTAAGCCCCAGCTCAAGCTGGGCTCAATAAGCACGGGCATAAAACTGTTAATAAAAGCAATGTTATTCAAGCGATTGTGATTTGCTTCACATTCTGAATTTATATAAAGAGTGAATTTGAATCTAGAACAAGTATTCAATGAGATAGAGATGATTTAGAAAGGGGAAGAAAAGGTGTATTTTGGGCCTAATAATGGGACGAATTGAGACAACTGTCCCTCTATCCTAACTCGTCTTGTGCACTTTTTTTTTCTCCTCCCCTCGATTCGGTGTCTCTACCTGCCCTTACTTGTCGTTATAAGTTCTAGAGTTAAAAATTTGTATCATACCATCAATTTAATAATAGAACATGCACTCTATTGGACTTAACCTGCATTTATTTTATTTTCTTAGATGTTGTATACTATTTTATTTTATTTTATTGGGACGGGTTCGCTGCAAACCCGAACCCAACCCAACTCACAATAGAAAAAGAACCCAATATCATATGTCTCGT
>JACFYI010002358.1:1446087-1463136 GCA_014898755.1 Handroanthus guayacan
AAAAAAAAAAAAAAACTGATTATGAAAATTGAAATGGCAATTCGATCCGAGCTCGAGCTGAAAAATCAATATTCATTGAGCCAGTTGAACTCGACTAAGGCTCACTTGGTTGATGAGCTCAAGCTCGTTTTACGCCTGTTCAAGGATTAAAGGCAAGTTTTTTATGTCATTAGAAGTGCTTTTTTATCACACAAAAGTTCCTTGGGCATGCCCAAAATTGTTATTCTCTAGAATTATTTTTTTAAATGTTGAGTACCTACCCAAGCGTACCTAACGCGTAACGGTACCAATCGTACGTGTAAAAATTAAAATAGAGTACCATGCCTTAGAGGTTTCTACACTTTCTAATATGTATGGAGATGAAATGTTGTTAAATTTATAGCTTTTTCATTCATAAAAGAGTTTTTTTTTTTTTTTTTTGTTCTTTTACAGTTTATATATATGTATATTAATTTTTTTGAAACAATATTAGGTGCTCTACATCAAATTGATTTTGATCTATGTGATAATAGGATAATAAATGAAGTTAAAAATAAGTGGTATTTTTAATGGATGGATAAATAAACAAATGTTTTCACTTTTCAAACAGGAAAAAATGGAAAACAATGCCAGTTGAAACACAAACAAACTGATTTTTACTATTTGTGGTTGTTATTTTTGGATCTAGGCATTGTTTTGTCGACAATTCAATGATAATTCAATTGAAATTTTTTGTTGATGTGATATGTATATTCTTTTTGGTGTATACACTGAAAAATCCTGTTCATCCTTGATTGTAAATAACGTTAGCTGCAACAGAAAGTCCCAAAAACGATGCCAATCAGATGGATATTACACTGGCAGCCAAACCCAGGCACGACGGTAAACACCCAAATCCTCTCAGAAGTCTCTCAGTGTGCCGAGAGCATCAATGGCGTAAAGGAAGGTCGGTGGAAAACCACTCTGAGCTTCTACAAAGCCATGGTTCGAGATCAAGCGACTGCAAATGATTTTCCTCGTGATTTTGTGGGGATTTCTCTTTCTGAGCAGCCGAGTAAATATTTCCTAGTAATTAGAGGGCAGCGTCTTGTGGTCGAGGCTGAGTCGAGTATTCAGATAATAATGGAAAAGTCACAATCTTATAAAACACGGGTTGCTCTTAGTTTTGAGGGGAACCAGTATCAACTTGGCGACTTTCAGTTACGAGTGGGGAAGGTGGTTCCTATGAACTCGGAAAATATGAGGGGCATAGTTATGGAGATGGAGTATCTACCTATCTCATCATGGGAAAAATCACATCAAATCATGGGTGAGTTCTTTGACCTGTGGCAAGAAGCTTTGTCAAAAAGATCATTGCCAGGTCATTTTGTGCACAATGAACCAAACTTTGCAGAGTACGGCCTGTCAGATGAATATACGGTGCAACATACAGCAGTTCAGTATGCGAACATCATGGCTCAAATGATAGCCACATCTCAGTCAGTACAAGCAACAAGAAACTAGATCTTTACAGATCAGGTTTCTTGCAACTGTGTATCTCCTCAGTCGATGAGTAGGAAATGGACTTCTGTATGGGGCGAAAACGCTTTTGGTGAACTAAGGATAAAGAATCTCTTCTGGTGGACCAAATATATTGGCCGAGTCATATTGATAATGTGACTTCAATATTCTTAAGTGCTCTTAGATTCTGGTCAAATTTATGGCAATTTTTGGTGTTGTGGTCTTAGATTATGATCGAATTTTTTTTTCAGGAGACTTATTTAAATCTCTGAAAAGTATTCTGATTCCGTCGTAATTCTCAGACATGCATGAAAGAAACTCAGAGATGCATCATGTACAGGACATAGGTTTTCAAGGTTCAGTTCTTGCAGCATTTCGTTTCTTTCTGGTATCTTGTTTGAAATGACTTTATTTTGTGAATTTAGGACGGTATCACTCCAGGTCTTGTGTGGAGTTCTCTTTTTCATACCTTTTTTAAGGATGTCTTGAAATAAATTTATCCATATGCTGAATCTAGGGTGAGTAATTAGAGGCATATGCAGAATTATTACACATCTTACAAAACCTTGCTGATGCAAAGGACTTCCTCATGCCTTCGGGTACCATTAACACTAGCTTTCTCTGAATTCCTTTCGCTTATTTCTTGAATCGGCTCATTTCATTCTCAAGATTCAGATCCGGCTGCAAGGAGGTGGTTCTATCCGCCTTCCTATTCACTGATGGTGGCAGTCTGTTAGTAACTAGGGGATCCATTGTGTCGTTTGGAGCTTGAGCATCCCACTCCATTGGGGCTGTTGATGGTGTACAAGCTATGGTTGCGTCCATTGCATCAGCGGTCATGTGGCTGATCTGATTTGATGTTATCGATGTTTAGCTGAAGAGTCGGCCCCTCAGACTCGAGGATGTCGGATTTGTGGATTGGGGGCTACCTTCTTCGAAGCAGACTTAACTATCTCATGATCTATCCTCCATTATCTGGTGCAATCTGTTGTCCTCTCCTTGTTCCTCTCCTTCCCTCCTTCCCTCCTTCCCCAGATGGCGCTAGTGATGTAATTTAGACTTTTGCTAAATAAATGAAATGAATATAAAGTGCTAAAAATGCTATTTTAAATGGTGGCGAAGATTATCTTCTATGCTAATAACAATTGTTTATATTCTATCCTTCGTGGCTCTTCAGTCATGCCTGTCGAATTATTAAACTCTGGGCTTTGGGGCTTGTCATGTGACTATCAGATCAAAAGTTCAATTTGAGTCCGCATATAAAATGTGATATTTCTGTCTTTCAAATTTAAAAATAAAAACACATACGCATGATATAATAATATCTTTAACTTTTACGAATACATTTCAAAGAATATACAATCAAAACTAAATATTTCTCAAAAACATATGTACTAAAGTTTAGCAATTACTGATATTATTGATAAGGGTTAATTATATTTCACAACCCTTCGAGATTGTGAAATTATCAAGTACTATCTTCATTGTTTGAAAATTACAAATTAGTCCTTATAAGTTTATAAAATTACCAAATTATTCATTTAATTAGGGTTTTTGACAAAAAAATTGATTACATTATCCAATTTTAGTGTTTAAAATTATAACGGCTAAGTACAGAGGGATAATAAGTAGTTAGTGCAATAGAACAATTGGAGGATATTAGTAGTTTTCGACAAAAAAATCTAACGAAATGTATGATTTGATAATTTTATAAACTTATGGGGGCTAATTTGTAATTTTTAAACTATGAGAATAGTATTTGGTAATTTCACAATGTCGAATGGTAGGCAAATGTGATTAACCATATTTATTATTAGATTGTGATTACTTAACTTACATTCTCCTAACCCGATTATGATCTCTAACTCGTATTGTAGGATCAAGTAGGTGCTACTATTCATATCATCTCAACGGATGGTATTCAGAATCTTGATTTTCTCAGCACCTTCCCCACCATAAAAAAATTAAGGTATTGTTAAACTAGTTATTTTCTTGTTAATCTAAATTAATCAACAATATCAATAAAATGAGAGAGATTAAATAACGTTGAATATCATCTATAAATATAATCCTTCATATTAAACGGATCGGTTTGATGACTAATTTCACCTAATTTAGGCTATGATCGCAGTGGACGAATCACATTAGATTAGCCATGCAACATATCAAGCAGAGCCCAATAAAATGATAAAAGCAATTCTTGATATTGACAAGGTAGATTTTTTTGGTTATCCTTCCTCACTAATAACTTTTTTTACTCTCCTAAGTACTATAATTCTTATTTATTGTTAAAATAAGATAAATACATTTAAATTATCAAGATATATATAACTATTATTTTTATTATCATATAAAAGGGAAATGATTTTTTATATAACAAGCTCATAAATACCTCTTCAAAGTAAATGCTTTCTCTGTTTATCAAAAAAAAAAAAAAAAAAAAAAAAAAAAAAAAGTAAATGCTTTCTCTCGCCAAACACGCAAGCCACTTGGCCCACCAACTATCCAAACAACGAGAACACTCACACAGCCGGAAAACCTCATTACCGGCTATTCCGGTACCTTTATCTTCTCCCGTTCTAAAACCCCACTTCCCCATTACCGGCTATTCCGGTACCTTTATCTTCTTCCATTCTAAAATCTTCGCTGTATAAATACTAATATCTGTAATTATTCTTTTTGACGTTTTCCTTTGGGGACACCTTTTAATTATTTCGCTCTATTCTTTTCGTCCGATCGTTATCAACTTCTGTCTGTAAGTCTCCGTAACTGTAATTAATTATCATCCGTTGTGTAAGTATTGAAATTAATTATTCAATTTTGCTGTCATGAGTAGAGGTATTTGAGTGTTTAATCTTTGACTTGGATAAGTTCTGTTCTGTTCTGTTTGATTGGATTGTTTACTGTTTGTGGATACTGTATTTGGATCTAGGCGTGGTTTTATGAACGATTTCATGATAATTATGGACGATTTGGTGATAATTCTATTGGAATTGGTGTGGTGATACATATCTTTTTGGTGTAGGGTCGGGGTTGAGTGTTTGAATGATGTCGTGTATGCTTGATTGTAAATAATTTTAGCTGCGATAGTACGAGTTATCGAGTAGAAATTAGTGGTTGCTAGCTTTGTCTATGGGGATTTTGGTGTTGCGGTCTTAGATTCTGGTTGAATTTATAACTTATTGTTGAGTTGTGTTTGTTCCTTCTAATATTATCTGATTTTCATTTTATTTTGGTCGGGTCGGGATGTAATTGTGGGTTTATTTTTAGAATTATAAACTAAGTAGAGTTTTCAAATGATTTTTGTGGTGATTTATTGTTTTGGTGAGACTTAGTTAAACTTCGGAAAGATCTTTGTTTCTATACAACCTCATGTTAATTCCCAGACATGCATAAAGGACCACTCAGAGATACATGCATAGGACATAGACCTTCAAGTTTCAGTTCGTGCAGGATTTTATTTAATCTGAATAGCTTTCTTTCTCTCGTTGGAATTTTTTTTTTTTTTTCAACTGGAAGAATTTGAAATCAGTTTTGACTTTATTATGTGAATTTAGAATGGTTCAACTCTAGGTTTTGTCTTATCGGATTTGTTGAAATGTATTTACCTACTTACTATTCTTTTTACCAACCTGTGCTATGCATATTAAAATTTCGAAGTTCGAACTTTGAAGTGGATGTCTTTTATTTTCACTCTTTTTTATTAAGGATTTGTTGAAATATATTTACCTACTTGCTATTCTCCTTACCAACCTGTGCTGTGTTATTAAAATTCCAAAGTTTGAACTTTGAAGTGGATGTCTTTTATAGCCATTTGTAGCAAAACATCACATCCTAGATGAAATTACTTTCAAATATTTAACTAATTTTAAACAGAATTTTATCCATCCTCAAGATTTGTTGAATCTAGGAATGTATTCTGACTACTACCATGCATAAATTATTACATATAGTCATGTTACAATACCCTTCAGATGTGCTTCATAATTTGAGTATTTCTATCCGATTCATGTCACTTTGATTCTTTGTACCACCATTTTTTCTTTCAAATAGCAACTTTTGGATTGCGGTTCCAATAGATGGCGGATAATGAAGAGGGAGCAGAAGCTGCTCCCAGAGGAACTGAGTGGGAAGTTGTATCGCTCACTGCATCAGCATATGCTGCTGCCCCTGGTCCCAAACAGATTGATTCAAGCCATGATAGCCTGGCTAAGTTAGGTAGAGAGGATGAAGCTGAAACTTCTAGTGCTATGTTTATGTCTGGTCATTTCATTTTTCCTCCAAGTCAGCATGAGAATTTGCCACTGGAACCTGAACACAGTGAGATGCACAATGAAAAGGGTGGCGAATATGATGTTACTCAGTTAGTTGCAGAGGAGGGAGATAAGTCGGTTGTGAAGGATGAAAAAGATTTGAATATTAAAGGATTGATGTCCGAAGAATTTCCTGGAACTCAAATTTTTGATGAGAAAGATAATAGGTTGTCAGCTAGTGGTGAAGACTTTGAAAAAGATGTGGTTTTTCACGAAGCAGAGAGCATTTACAGCACCACAGAGTTCCATTTGTACCACAGTGAAGGAATTATCGGCCAGTCTAATACTGTTGAGGAGGGCGAGGAGACTGATGATTCAGTTGTAGCTCAGGACCATTCCTCAGATTCAGGGTTGTCAAACTTCCAGAAGCCTCTTGAGTCGGAAAACTATGACGACGGTGATCTTCCTTGCGAAGCTTGGTGGAAGAGACGGGCTGTTTCGCTATATGGCCATGCGAAAGAGGCAAATACATTTTGGTCAATTTTCATTGCTGCAGCTGTTATGGGGCTCGTGATTCTTGGTCACCATTGGCAGCAAGAAAGGTGGCAGATATTGCATGTCAAGTGGCAACTCGGTGTTAGTGATGAGGTATTGACTCTAATATGAAATTTATGACCATTTTTGTTAGGTTGCTCTTAGGTTAGAATATGGTTTTGTTTTTCATGTTTTCAAGATGGCAATGACATGGTTAACTCTGAATTACCTTGTTCCTATAGCATGACAAACATGATTAACCAATCATGAATTGATTTTTCATCTTTACCTCCATAAAATTATTTGAGAGAGCCAGAGTCGAAACCACAGCATGCAGGTCTAACTTCATTCATGTATGGTACTCCTCATCAGGATAAGATACCTAGTTATTTATCGTAGCAAGAGAATGTTGATTTCCTATGAAGGCGTGGTAAGTGTTAGTTTCTTGGATCGGTAGTTACTCATGTCGTGCAAGTGTTGAATAAGTAGGAAGTATACTGTTTACCACTTATCTTTTCAATATAAGGCTATACTGCGCCTCAATGCCATCCACCATCTGGTTGATAGAATGGAGAAAATGGATTTGTGTTGCAATTCTATTGCGCTCTGGTGGCTTCTAATAGAAAACTAAGCAACTCGTAGGGCACTACTAATCCGGTGACTGATTCCAAATTCCATCAATTTCTGTTTGTGAGTTAGGACTCCCAGATTTGCCGAAGAAGTTCTTACTCAATAACATTTCACTACCACCCCCTTACCATCAGTTTGCACTATAGAGACCCATGAAATGACATTACTCCCCTTTTACTCCTTTGCCAACTTACATAATGCAAGGTTTTTCTTGCCAATTTTTATTAACTCAGGGATTTTTTTTTGCCAATTTTTTTGGGGTAAAATTGGAATCAACCAATTTTGCAGTTCAAGGCACAAGCTTTCTTGACAGATGGTTTTTTTTTTTTTTTTATATAACTAATTACAAATTTCATGAGGGTTCTGATGCTAATTAATTTTTCACAATGTTTGATTTGCCAATTAAACATAACACAAGACGGCCACTTGCAAAACCTCTCTTTTAAAATTTGTACTTTTGACTTGTAAGACGCTGTTATTATTTATAGTAACAATTAAAAGTGGTTTTCTGGACTCTGCTTATTTGCTACCTAATAGATTGGTTTTTTTTATTTATTCTGCCTTGTCTCTGTCATTCACAGAGGATGAGCAGGATGCTTCGTCCCATATCTCGACTTAAAGATGTGATTGTTGGTGGCCACCGACGGGGTTCACTTGTCCGGGGAAGCACCTCCACAGAACGTTAAGATGATGACGAAAAAGGTTTCATGGGAAGGAGTTCAGTGAATGTGATACACAAGTTTGTTTTTACTTTTGACTATACATTTTCTCTCGACTTATTTTATCATGCATATTATTATCATAATAGGGATTTACTTAAGCTATTGGGTGTGGAAGCATGATGTTCTTCAATGATGTATCATATTCATTTGTCATGCGTGATGCTTGCTTTTTATTGCGCTCGTATTGAAACAATAATGTGAGTGATCGATCCGTGAGTCTGACCTCATCCATTTCCTTGGGGGATCAGGTCTATTTCTCAAGTTAAGTTCTGTGTCGTGGGGTGACCTTTGCCATATTACGTGTGGTTGTTAACCTGATCATCGACTGCTATGTACTGATTAACACAGTGTCTCACTATAGTGTATAACATTGGAAATGTGGTACTTTGCGTAATGGATAGAGGAAATGTCGTTACCATATTGCAATTGTCAATATTGCTGTGACTTTACATTCTTCATAGGTACTGAAAAATTAGATCTTTGCGGGCTTTTGGTTAATCTAGGTATATGTGGTGGTTACTTTCGGGGTTTGCCTTTCTTCTTTGCATAGTCATGCATCCCATTCACAATTTTAGCTTAGAAACTGAGCAGGGATCGTCCAACAAAATTGGTTGATCTATTTGTAAGTGAGAAAAGGATATGTTTGAGAACTCCGAGTCAAGCTTATTGCGTCAGTATTTCTTGACTAAAAGAGGACATTTTTAGGGTCAACTGAGATTTCCCAATGAAGATCCTTAAATGCTTATTCACATGGGGTATAATGTTGTCCAAAATAATAGTCAGTAAGTCGTAATATTCAAATTTGAAATCTATCAAAAGTGTGCTTGTCTCATTTTGGTTACAGGTACTTGGGACTAACATGGCTTTTACATGTCAAATCTAATAGGTATTATTTGATCCCTTCATGTGGACTTATTATATAATCGAGATCGATCAGGTCAATTGGGTCAAATGGGGCTTCATGTGGACTTATTATATGATTGAAATCGATCGGGTCAAATTGGGCCCGAACTCGCCCGCTCGGCATGAAATTTTGAATTCCTGAAATCTATCCTTATACTTCTGAACCTAAACTGATCCATATGGGTTATTTGGAACGGGTCTTTGCCTCGATCCGCTGGCTCAGTAATGGGCTATTGGGCTTATCTTTAAGGGAACGTCCATGTTGTCATATTTCTCATTTGATTTATTTCTTCCGTTGGGAAAAAAAAAAAAAAAAAAAAAAAAGCCACCCAATTACGGGCTAAACTATTATGCGGCAAAATTGCGACGCAAGATCATGAACAAAATAAGCGACTATTATAATTAAATTTCATATCAGATATTTTCTTTAGTAGGCAGCGTAAAGTACAACGTCTCCAATTGGTATAACCTAATTTATTGGAAAATATAAGCTTGGATGATTTTCTGTAATTGCTGGAATTTGATTATTTTTGGCAAATATCATTGACCTCTAGGGCGAGATAATCATGTAATTCCATCTATTCTTGGTCTTCGATTTTATATTATAAAAAAATATTAGACTTTGGTTTAATTTTTATTTTATCTTATTTATTTGAATTAGTTAGAATTTTAAAATTATTTCTGTTAGCTCGTTTCCATTAAAATATCATGTATTTTTTTTATCCTCATGCTTATAATAATCATTGTAGAGGTAGGATCACATTCACCTGATTTATTGAAAATTAATTTCTAATAATTAATAAAATAATATTCTTTGTATCCTCATAAGCAATAATTCTTTCTTTTTTGTTTATCAAATATAACAATATTGATATCCAGGAATATTATTTCTAGATTTTGTTTTTCATGCAAATAAGAAGAAATGACAAACAAGAACACACAACGACTATGAATTTGAAAATGGAAAAAGAATATAGAATCATATAGAAAATTAATTTGATTAAGACAGATGGATCAATATTAGATTAGTTATCGAGATAAACTAGTCTTATTCTTAAATAATTTGGATAGAAAAACACATGTATTCATCACCATTACTATTTCAATATATAATGTCTAGCTTCATGGCACCTCAGAAAAAGTATCAAATACATACCATGAATAATTCACATAACAGGAAACTCGTGCAGTATGAACAGGAAAAAACTTATACAACTCTTAAACTCTAGAGCAAAAAATATAATTAGTCATTTTTTTGCCCATCTCGTTATATATAAAATCTGAAACTTTATTGACATTTACTGTGTAGTATTTCTAAAAAATATTCTTAAAAATATATTGTGTGAAAGCAAGATGAATAAAAGTTTATTTAATTTAATTTTGGCCAAGTAAATGAAAATATTCCTTAAAAAGAAAATCAAACTTAGCCTTAATCACCACACTTAATTCTGGTCTCTTTCATGCCTTCTAACACCTAGGATCATGATATATCACCAAAATTATCAAACTGCCCTCACTGTCATCATCGAGGAGGTGCAAAGCAAAATACAAACTTTGTACACAGTATACTAAAAATAGTAAAATATATCTTATCCTTATTCTTATTCTTATTATTATTATTATTATTATTATTATTATTGTTATTATTTAGAAAAAATTCAAAAGAAAATACGTAATGGAGGGAGTTTAAAAAAATTCGAAAAAAAAGATAAACAAATATTAATAATAAAATTATATGAAAAGGAAAAAGACAAAAGAGGTTAGAGTGAGTGATGGTAGCTTGGGGCTGGTCTGGTTCATGCTTGACAACTGTACTGATTTGGAGCACCACTCGGCCATTTCAAAGCCCTTTTGTGAGTGATTTTCTCACACAGTATGCGTATTTGTGCGTGTGAGGAAGAGTGTGGAAGACCCACAAAGACCCTTTTTTCTTCTTTGTGGACAATCTGATTCTCCTGGCGTTCGGCGGCTCCCAATTTGAGATTCCGATGAACCCTAATTTTGATTTTAAGAGATGCAAATGTAGAGGTGAATTTTTTATTTTTTACGTTTCCTTGAATTTGAGTGACCTGTTTTTTCAGGTGTTTTTAGCTCGGACCCGGCTCGTAAGCTGGAATTTTTGGTGTAGAGATTTAATTCTTTGTTTTGGTTTTATTTTTGGGGGCTTTGATTTGGAATGTGGGATATTTGAGGTGGGATTTGCTGAATTTTGGATTTTCTGGTATATGATGGGAAATGGGTTTTGGTAAATTCCATGATTTTTTCTATCTTTGTTCATGTTTTCTTTATTTAACATTGTAATTGAATGGTTAATCTGTTGGTGCATGCAAGGCATTTTGCTTCTTGTAGATAAATTAGCTTCAGAAAGCACTAATTTTTGTTATGGCAGTTTAAATTACCATTTGATCGCCATCTGTGGTTTATGCTTCCCCGGATTACTGGGTTCGACTACCGTTTGCTGCATGCCATCTGTTGATAACTTAAACAAATAGTTGTGAATCTAAAATATTTGTGTGGATTCTAACTAAATCCTCCTGTTGCCAAAAGTTTGATGTAATGCTGTTGACTTTAAATGATGATCTTTTGCTTACTTAAAGATGACATGAACTTTTACTTGTAGACAAGACTGACGTAAACTCTGTTTGTCGTTTAAACGTGGATTTATGTTTTTTGTCGGCATTTTACTGTGGGATGGTAATGTTTTTCGCTGCTAAAGGAAAATGGAAGTTTCCTTATTTATTGATGTCTTAATCTGGAATTTTATGCTTCAAGCGGTGTACTGAACATCTTTTTTTATGGGTTCATTGTAGCAGCGTTTAACAACAAGAAATAATTTGTTGATATTTATGGTAGTTCAATTACACTGGAACTGAGCACTTATAGCTTTTAGTACATCCGCTTGGATAGATTTCTTCAGTCTCAAAGTGATCAGTGTTTTATTTGCTAGAATTTGTAAGTAGCCATTTTAGAAGTGTTATTGTGGTCAATTTATTGCAAAAGAATTGATCTGACATACAACATTAGTAATGGAACCTGGAAAGTCAAATGCGATGTAGGAAGAAAAAAAGACCAAAACCGTACAATGAACCACACAAATATGTGAATTATCAAAGCAATATGACAAATATATGAATTACCAAATCAATATGACAAATATATGAATTACCAAATCAATGTGTTATGGGGAACGGTGTACTCTCTTATCCTTGATTGGGATGACACACACACGCACACACACACACACAGATATATATTGGTGATGTCTATTGGAGATGCGCCAGAAATGGTCATGTACTCTTAAAAGAACATGAACTTATTATAATGTATCCGGAGCTTAAAAAGGTAAAGTTGCATAATATCCTCATGATCTCAATTCTAATCTAAAAGTTTTGTGGCAAGTCGAATGGAAGTACAAACTTCAATGAAGAGTGTTGGTATGGTGCACCATGTTAGATCTCCTGAAACAAAAATAATATTGGGTCTTTTCCTCGTGAATGGGGATTAATGCCATATCTTTCGAACACAAATATCTCTATTTAAACCAAAAGCGAAGAAATAGTGACATAACTCCAGAAGAGTAATTTGTCCCATTATTCTGCCCAAATCAACATGGAAACAGAGAAGGTCTGTATTTGCTGTTAATGTGAATCGTGTGAATATGTTCATTAAGCTCTTTGCAACTTCACCCTAGTTGGCCATCTTTTTCTCGGGAACACTCAAAGTGGGGTCAAAAGTGTCATTACGATTTTCTAATAGTCAAATTTCATATAATTAAGAGGATTCTTGTACTTCACTGGAGTCCTTGAGCACGAGTAGTTATGTGGCTGCCACATGCCTTCCCTATTTGGTGACTGTGGTTTACTCTCACTTCTCTGTGGTGATTTTAATTCACATACATAATTTCTAGTTTTGAACACTAAGAAAATCATTTGATCTTTCAATAATCCCCTATGATGACTTTGTTCTACAGACTCTACAAAAAAAGAAAGTACAGTCAAACATTTTTGGACTGGACGCTCATAGATTGTTCATATCATCCTCCATCTTCTCTTATTTTTTATTATGTTGTTCCACAATCTTACGATAATCATGGGAGATGTGATTTTTCATAGATTTTGCAGCAATTATCTATTTGTTTAATTAATGCATTAAATTACTCAATCTTTCTTTAGGTCAAAAGGTAACCTTGTAAAATTCATTTTGCAGAGAAGTAGCAGGTCTTTGTCTCAAGCCTTTATGTATTGAAGGTAAAAATGAGAGACAAGATATTGGTTGAATCCCCAACAATGTTATTCAGCAGAGAATTTGAGAATTTGCATGATGATGGTTTTGAGGGATCTATAGATGAGCAAATAATTTTTAATGAGGTATTCTTTGGGAATGGCGGTATTAGGAAGAAAGGGTTTATTGTTTCCGAAGCTACTATTATAGATTGTGACTATATTAAGCAAGGAGACATGTCTCTTTGCTCAAACAGTGGAAAGTCATCAATAACCAGTCAGGATGATTATGTGAAAGAGGACTGTGTGGGAAAAAATCCGTTGGAAAATTTCTCAGTAGATCTCACATCATCAATGAAGAGTAGCCATGAGCTGAAGTTATCTGTTGCAGATCTGCCAGATGTGAAACCTGATTTAGGGAATACCTTCATTGCCTCAACTTCCTCAAAAGGAGTTATTTCGGGTGTGTCCCAAGAAACTTCTCGTTCTGCTTGTCACAATTTGATATATCGTGTAGTCGAATCATCTGTCCAGGGTGTTACATGTAGTAGCTATCAGCTGAAGCCACTTTTGTATCTGGACAAAGGATGTGAAATTAGTGATAGGGATAGCCCTAAGAATAGAGTATCCAGCTTAGATCAGAACGAACAGAAGGAACCGACGAATAGAGTTGTTACTTCACCTATTTCTCAAGAGAGCTCTGCAAGCAAGCTCCTAGTTATTGATCCACCTGTGTCTGTTGCAAACAAGTTGGGAACTCATCGACCACCTAAACCGAAATGGAAGGATTCTTGTTTTCTGAAACTCGATGAAGATGAATTAGCAATGCCAAGGGACATAAAAAATGATCCTCGCCCTCTTCTTCGGTATCACATCAATCGTTTGCTTAGAGCAGCCGGATGGGTGATTGGCAGACGTAGAAGAAACAGTAAATATAATGGGATTGGAGAATACGTTTATAAGTCTCCAGGAGGAAGACCAATTCGTGAATTTCATAGGGCTTGGTGTATGTGTGGTGAGAGTTTGTTGACTGATGGTGTTTCTTTCATGCAGACAAGTGATTGTATGCAGTGGGCTGATATGACTGAGTTGTGGGCCGACTTATCTCGTATGGTTAAAGAGATTGAAGATAAACTAAATGTTTTAGAAACTACTACTTCCATGGCTCATTTGTGGTGCCTTCTGGATCCTTTTGCAAATGTAGTTTTCATTGAGAAGACAATTCGCTTGCTGAAAGAAGGAATTACAGTGGAGGCAAAGAGAAGTTTAGTAGTTCCATCAGATGTTGGATCTGCCGCCAAATATCCGAAAATTTCGAGATCAGAAAGAAGTTGCGTTAACCCAAGCCCTGTGCAAGATTGGGAATATGATGGCGCTGATCAGACAGGTGTGCACCTGTTCGATGTTCCAATCAGTTCAGGAGGACATCAATTGCTTGGAGGACTTGAAGCTGTATCACCCCCTCAAGATAGCAGTACAAGTTCCCCAAGTTTTGACCATGCGAAAAAGGAGGAAGAAGGTGGTCTTGGCTACATTAGGAAGGGTCATAAAAAATCTCGAAAGTTATCTGAAATGGAACTAACTGGAAATCATTTCGTTGTAAATGGCCATTGTCCTATAGGTGAAATGAGTTTTGCTAGAGGTGGATCTAAGAAATCAAAGGCATGCGGCCTTGATGACGATGATCTCTTAATTTCCGCTATTATAAAAACGAAAACATGCAGAACTACTAAAAGATGGTCCACCCGCAAGTCCAAACCTATCAGGAAGCGCAAGACTTCCAGAGGCAGCTGCAGGTTGCTCCCAAGGAGCCTTAAGAAGGGCGCAAAGCATGTCATGGAAGGAAATTGGTCGGCCTTTGCATCAAGAACGGTGTTATCGTGGTTACTTCATTCTGGAGTTGTTTCTGTAAACGAAGTAATCCAGTATCGGAATCTAAAAGATGATGCAGTGATAAAAGATGGCATTATTACCAGGGATGGGATATTGTGCAATTGCTGCTATAAGGTGCTTTCCATCTCGGAGTTCAAGACTCATGCTGGTTTCACGTTAAATCGTCCTTGTGTGAATCTTTTCATGGAGTCCGGTAAGCCATTCACCTTATGCCAGCTCGAGGCATGGTCAGCTGAATACAAGGCAAGAAAAGTAGCCCCCCAAACTGAGAGAGTTGATGAGATTGATCAAAATGATGATAGTTGCGGGCGCTGTGGCGATGTTGGTGAATTGATATGTTGTGATAACTGTCCATCAGCATTTCATCAGGCATGCTTGTTTGAACAGGTTCGTCTTTGCATTTGTCACTGACTTAATACAACAGACCTTTTCTCATCTGTTTCCCATTTTTGTTGGTATTCTGTATTTTCCTTATGTCTTCGTCACTTTTCCTTAGTTAAAAGTGTGCTATTTTTAGTTGCAAATGATTTTTCCCGGAACTTCGATGAATATACATCATATGCAATATAGGTAAGAGAGCATCTTGACATTGAAAGTTTCTATTGCCCTCTCGGTTTTATAATCAATCTTTGATTGCCGTGAGCCAATTTCTTATTCGTGGTTCTGTTGTGCCTTTTGGTTGTTCAGAGAAAGCTTGCCTTTCGGTTGTTCAGAGATAGCTTGGAGATAGTTTTGGTGTAAAGTAATCGTTTTGCTCTCTGCAGGAGCTGCCTGAAGGAAACTGGTATTGTCCGCAATGTCGTTGCCAAATTTGTGGGGATGCGGTCAATGATCGAGAAACTTCACAATTGCAAGGGGCTCTGAAATGCTCTCAGTGCGAGAATAGATGTAATATGCCTCTGCATTTGTGATATTTTTTTTTATTTTTTACTTAGATTAGCCTACCGTAGGTCTAATCCGTTTAACTTCTTACTATTCCTTATTCAGCAAAGAAAATGTAGTAAGTTTGACCAACTGTTAACAGAAATCGTTTGAACTACTACGAGTGTGTTTGGCATTGCTTCTACTTTGGAATGACTGAATGAAGTGATATTTTTTTCAGAGAAGTTGTGAAGTCAGTAGCAAAAGTGAGTAGCAAACATTGAGCCTGTTTGCAACCACAAGGCAAAAAAAATGATAAAAAGTTGATAGTGGTTCTTTCCAAAATACAATTTTTTTTTCCCAATTTTAATGCTTTTAGTTACTATCTTGTCCAATGGTCCCCAAAAATAATATTCCCACAGTTTATTAAAAAAGGATGATATACTATTTTCATTTGATCATTTTGATGGAAAAGTGCAGCAGAATCTCAAAGAAAAAATACTAGCCACTTTAACCAACACCTTTCAAAGCATTTTCCAATAGCTAGAAAGTTTAAAAACTGGTAGCACAAACATGTTGAATACATTACTTATTGCACCTTTTCTGGTCGCTCTCTTTCTCTTTCTTGCCTTGCATATAAATCCTCAAAATTTGGCTTTCTTTTTAATTGTATTTTATTAACTCCAGAGAACCTAATTGCTTAATGCCTGCAAACAGATCACAGAACATGCATGCAACAGAAGGGTATGGAAGTTGGGGTGGCCTCAGACACCTGGTTTTGCGGAGATAGCTGCCATAAGGTGAATGATATGATTCTTTTAATGTACTGAATCCTCTTGGTCACAAATCTTAATCTATTATTTGGCTTGTCACAGAAAGACAATGCAAAAAATAAAATATCCATTGTTCCAAAGACAACTGATTTATACAGCCTATAAACATACTAGGAACAGCTTCCTGACAATATTTTCCCCTTTCCTCTATTGTGTGTGTGAGCCATCTCTATTTCTTTGACTGTTTACCATAATGGTCAGATGATAAGTTATGCATATATGTACTGATGACTAATGAAATCTGTGCATTAAGTGCATTATCAATAGAATCATGGAGCCGCATCACAACTCGTTGATAACACTCTTATGGTTACTTTGAGCCTCTGAGATGGTAACCATTTACCACCAATTCATATATGTTTTTTAAGAATATAGGTTCTGCCACTTTGTACAGCTTTCTATTCTCACTCGACCCATTACGGTTGATGAAATTGTGATTCTCTACAGCTTTGTGTTTATTATCTATCTTAAATGCACTATACCTTGTTGGGAAGATTATTGTATCTAGCATATATTTTAGTTTGTTTTATGTGTTTAAATTCTCAAATCCATGCATGTATATGTATTTACTATAGGCAAAAGTTTGAATCACACGCCATGGTTTTAATGATGTATGTTAGAATATTTGTGTATCTGTTAGAATATTTTCGGTACTGACTGTTGTTTTATTTAGTTTATTTTAGGTAATGGATCCTGTATGTATCCTACTCTAACCCTATTC
>JACFYI010002358.1:1466280-1485961 GCA_014898755.1 Handroanthus guayacan
TGTGGCGTTTGATGACACTGGGTTCAAAAAAGTTTCCCAGCAGCGAATGATGATATTCTATGTTGACGTGCTTGTGAATGCGCTTGCCCGTTTGTTTGTATTTTCACGAGTAACTATTCAGTTTTTACTGTTTGAAATCTGGAAACCGTCTATCTACATTTTCAGCAAAAATACTACTTAATTTCAATTTCAGATCTTTCCATCAATCAAATTTAAATTAGATTTGATACAGAATATCCATTAATCACTCAATAACAATTAAGTACACCTATATTTTCAAAGAGTATGTCTTATAATGAGTAAAAATAAATAACCTTAATAATTTTTCATCTGTATACCTACCTAATCACTATTTTCAAACAAAGTATGCGAATATATTTCCATTTCTACAGAAAAGTCAAAAACCACTAGACTACTTTTTCTAAATTTAGAAATACCAAAAATTGAAAGTTGGAAAGAAAATACACCTGATGACTAATTTTGCTCAATTATGGAATAGATGCTAAAATCATTGAAGGTCGAAAAGCTTGTGGTATCTGCAATTCCGAGCTTAGTCGAGACATGGACAGTTGGGTTCGGCTTCCAACAATTGGAAGAGGATGAGAGGCAAGGTCTTAGTAAAATTAACCTAATGGTGTTTCCTGGATCAGTGTGGCTGAAGAAACCGTTGTATGAAAACTCTACCGTGGACGAAAGAAGTGGTAAGCTTTTCAGCTTGTTGATTTTGATTAGCGTTATATCTGCAATCTTTTGCTGTTTATTTTCTCAAGAAATTACATAAACTGTCGACCCTAAATGTTCATACACGTAGCTTTTTTTTGTCAATTTTGATGAGCATTATATCTGCAATCTTTCGCTGTTCGGTTTTTCAAGAAATTGCATAACCCCTCGATCCCATAAATTCATATATGAAGCTTTTCTGCATCGATTTTGATGAGCATTATATCTGCAATCTTTTGCCGTTCATTTTTTCATGAAATCACATGACGCCTCCACCCCAAATGTTGATAAACGAAGTTTTTCTGCGTCGATTTTGATTCGCATTATATGTGCAATCTTTTGTTGTTCGTTTTCTCAAGAAATCACATGACCCCTCGACCACAAATATTCATAAACGAAGCTTTTTCTGCATCAATTTTTATGAGCATTATATCTGCAATCTTTCGATGTTTGTTTTTTCAAGAAATCACATAACCCCGTACTCCAAACATTCATAAATGATCGGTTTGTATGAATCAGGATCCTGTGATAATTTGGCTTTGGATTTGACTGAAGTGGGAGCTTATGAAGGAGCTCCAAATGCAGAATCAAGACAACTTTCTGATGATAACTTGTCCGAACCATCCAGCTATAATACCTTGGTCGAAGAAACTAATACCGTTGGAAGAAACACATATGGTGAATCAGACAACATGGGATCTAACAAGGAGAAAGAGCATGTCGTTTCGTTGCCAAATCAAATGCCAAAACTTGATGAACGGGAACAGGGACAACCATCCGATGACAACTCATCCTTTGAACAAGCGAACACTGTGACGGACACAAGGTATGATAATTTGGAATTGAGACAAGAACAACTTTCAGACGTTTTCCTCAATGAATCATCAGAACAGTCTGATGTACAATGCTGTGGGAATTTGCGTAATCCAGCTTCAAAAGACGAGCTGGCTTCGTTGCCACCGGGTACTGACAATGAGAACGAAAACAATATTGTAGAGATTAATGTAGTAGAAAATGAGGATGAAAAGTGAATTATTCATTCAATTTATGAGGATGAAAACAATGTTGTAGAGGTTAACAGAAGCTGAATAGTTACGAGTTTTAAGGTTGTAGTTGAGTTTCTATTCAGTGGCTAAGGGGTTAAGTTGTGTACAAAGATGACTCAGATTAGGGGACAATTATGTAATTTAACCCTCCAAGGCAAGAGGGGAATGCCATAAATCAAGAATAATTTCTAGTGTCAAGCAAGTTAAAAAGCTTATTATAAATTATTTACCTATCAAATTTATTCGTTTTTTATTCATTACTTTGTACAGAAACAAATTAAAAACACTTCACTCGGCATAAGTAGTGGTAATATGGTAGGTTCCCTTAACCAAGCTTGTGAATCATTAGTTCATTTTTCAACAAGCACGTGGTTAGAATCCTAGCTCTTTCAGAAGGGGTCTTTTTACCCTTCCCTTGTGGTACTATTTCACTATCAGACACTTAATAGTATTTAGTCTTGCAAGGTGGTTCTTACTAATCTACACAGGATTCCTTATGTCCCATGCTATTCGACCACTTGCGAATGGATAGACAGCAAATACGATTTGATAAAGATACCTGCAAATAGTGGTAAATTCATATATTTGCAAATAGTAGTTGTAGAATTGATTATGATCCTCTTATTTTACACTCACACGTACAAAATAAAAAGAAAAAGAAAAATAAAGTTTCAATTCGCCAGGTTGTCTCGTGCCTACCCATGGATTCAGCAGCAATTCGAAAGGTTGCTGTATTCGGGAATCAAAAAATTCTATAGATTCTATGATGGAGAGTTTGGTCAAATAACTTACTTGATGCAGGCAATCTTGAAAATCAAGCAGATGACATTGGATTTCTTTCAAAACTTATCTCGATTCCTCTGTTTGACCCATCATCTCCCTAAGACTACGTTCCTTAGGCAAATCAGAAACGCTTCCAACTCATAAGGAAGGGAGGTCAGAGAAGATTGCCAAAAGTGCAGGCTAACAACAGTTGGTCCCCTTCCATCTATGTAGTCTCAGATTTGAGAGTTATTTCCGTTTTAATACATAAGAGAAAAAAATCCTTCACTCATCAACTTAGAGTGAGTACTTTGCTCTAAGTGGATTTTCAAGAATATTGTAATAGAAGAATTTCTTGTATCTTGTCAAAAGAATATTTTCATCAATTTTCTTTTCATTCCAAAAATCTATTTTTCACTATTTCTTATAAATATTAGATTTTTCTTTTAAATGAAAATATGATCGAAATAACGAGAATATCATTTAACAAAACTTATGAATCTGAATGCTATTTCTCCTACCACATATATTTCATTGTCCCTATTAAAAATACTAGACGTGATTTTCCGAAATAAATCTCATTCCCACTCTCCTCTTGAAAATGCTGGATTTGTTTTCTTATAACAAGAATATCATTTAACAAAACATATAAAACTAGATATGAATTTTCCTACTTTACATTTCATCTGAAAATTTCTACTTTTAAGGCAAATAAATCAAATAATTTTAAATTGAAGTAATGAAATATGCGTAAGAAATAATATGACAAAAACAAATAAATTTGGGATAAATTTTCATTAATAACACTGAATTAGCTACCCTTTTTTTATATCATAACATGTTTCAATAAAAGAGATCCGTTTTGTAATTTCATCTTCATTCATCCTTCATCATAACTAATTTATGTACTTACCATAAAAGCTCCACAGTTCTCTCTCTCTCTCTCTCTCTCTGTCTATATAATATCTGAATTTGTATATGTACAATTACGTTGTATCTACGTTAATTGTTCCACTCACTGCTCTCAGTCCAATTCCAAATCCAGTTTTGACGTGAATTTAGCTACTTGACAGATCGGGGAAAACGAGAATCTTCAAAAACTCAATCAAGAATCTTCATTTCGCAAATTTTCGTTGAAGAAACTCGACAATTGAGATTCCAAAAATCGTTTCTTTTCTTTTTCTTGGGAAAATGCCAAAGTCGCCCAAGTTATTCTACGCACGTCCGTCATCGTACAGCCGTAGATCGGCGGTGCTGATCCTGTTTTTGCTCATCGGGTGTTCCTGTATGTTGGGGTTTACCGCTATTTCACGGCGGGGCCAGGGGTATAAATGCAAATATAGTAAGCCCCTCTCAGTGTCTGTGACCTGGGATAAGTCTTCTACTGGTAGTGGTGGTGGGAACTTGGATGAGGGGCAAAAGCGTCACAAAGTGATGGGTTTTGTGGGTATTCAAACCGGGTTTGGATCTGTGGCTCGGCGCAGGGCTTTGCGTCAGACTTGGTTTCCTTCTGATCATCAGGGACTCCAACGGTATTCACTGATATTCTTTCTCATTATGTTTTTTCAAGTTTTAGTTTCATTTCTATGCAATTTTTTGGTTAATTTATGGAGAAGCTTTTTGCTTGAATTTGTTTGTTTCTATTGTCAATGCAATAATTTTTCTTTCTGTTTCTCATGTGTTTGTCCCTTTGGCTTATTTATGATTGTTTGTTGTAATTAATTTGGTCAATTCCATTAATATGTGTTCGCTGTTTGCTGTACTTGATGCTCTGAAATTATTAGAAGGATTGCAAATGTGGAAAAAGGGCAATTTACTTTTAAGTGAATGTACGGAACCTGCCTTAATATTGTGGAAGATACTTCGTTTTCCCAATGAGATTTGTAAACTAAATTTGACATGTTGCATAAGTTTAAAACTGGCTGATATTTTGTTTGATCTATTAAGTGCAATTTCGTGCTGTTACTCACTTGGAACGGTATGGTAGGTTAGAAGAAAGCACCGGTTTGGCTTTTAGATTTGTAATCGGTAGAACAAATGATGGATCAAAGATGTCAGCACTTAAGAAGGAGGTTGCTGAGTACGACGATTTCCTGCTTCTGGATATTGAAGAGGAGTACAGTAAGCTCCCATACAAAACGTTAGTCCCGACTTATTATAAATGGATTTTAAGCACCTTTGCCGTATGATTTACTGACTTTATGTTTTACAGCTTAGCATTCTTCAAAGCTGCATATGCTCTTTACGATTCTGATTTCTATGTCAAAGCTGACGATGACATATATTTAAGACCAGGTGAGTAGTTTCAGGAAATTGATATCATTTCCATATTTGCACGTGGCTCGAATTTGTTAATTGAACTTTTGGCTTGCTCTATAAAAGTGCGAATTAGCTTTTATTTGTTCATGAGCAGACCGTCTTTCGTTACTCCTGGCTAAGGAGCGTCCTCATTCGCAAACATACCTTGGGTGTATGAAGAAAGGTCCAGTCTTTACTGACCCAAAGCTGAAATGGTTAGGCCCATAACATTTCTCTATATGCTAATAGATGTATACTATAGTTATCAGTTGTTTGTAGTTTGATCTAAAAAGTGAATTTCTTGAACATGATGAATACTGTTCTATTTATATACATTATATGGATAAATGATATAAAGATAAAGAAAAACGACACTATTTTTCACTACTAAGTTAGATAATTGGATCCCTTCGATTCATACAGGTATGAACCTCTGTCAAATTTGCTTGGGAAGGAGTACTTTCTTCACGCTTATGGTCCGATATATGCTCTTTCTGCAGATGTCGTTGCAAGCTTGGTTGCCTTAAGAAATGACAGGCTAGTTCCTTCCCCATGTGTTTTTCATGAATGCCATCTTAAGATACAAATCTAAGTCTATGTATTAAATAACATTTTGACATAAGATTTCTGGATGCATCATTTTGCTCAATTACATGTCTAGCTATATCGGTCTTTCACGATCTGCATGGTTAGTCAAATCACGTGCACCAATTATTCATTAAGTGTTATCTTATGTGGTCTTCTTCTTGTGTTTCTTCTAAATTTTCCTCAAGACTCCTTTATATTAATTTTCCTTGGCTAATCCTTTGTATACCATGGCTGTAAGCTTACATGTGTTTATTTGTGTATAACATACAGCTTCCGAATGTTTAGTAATGAGGATGTTACGATTGGCTCATGGATGCTTGCGATGAATGTGAATCACGAGGATAGTAAACAACTATGTCATGCAGAGTGTACGTCCTCATCTATCGCTGTGTGGGATATTCCCAGGTGTTCGGGTATGTATATTCCAACAGAGCATTGTTGACCATTATGGTATATATGTATTGACTCGCCTTGAAAACGTTATTGTTCATGTTGGTTCAAATTTAGTCCCAGTTTGGTCTTATTGTTAATCAAATCAAGGCTGAACAAACTTTAATCAAGTCGAAATGAGGTCAGCTTGAGTAGCTCAGTCTCTTTTTACATGTCTTCTATGATTGTTTAATTGGTTAAGTCGAGCTCGAGACAAACTTTAAACCTTATTCAAGGAAAACTCCATTTTGATTTCTAATGCCTAATGAACTAAACTTGACGAGCTTTTAAAGATCGACTTCAAATCAATTATCGCGTAATTTTGTAATTAAATCAAGCTTGAACAAACTATAATTGAGTCAAATGTATCTTGAGCTCCAGTAGCTTAATCTTTTTACACATTTATTATTCTTTATTTAATCGAATCAAGCTCAACACGAGCCCTAAAACGTATCCATGCAAAACTCAACTTTAGACCTAATTTTAAGGAAATAATCGATCTCAGGTCAAGTAACAAACAGTCGGATTTACTTTTGAGACATATCATTAGTTGCCATATATTTTTTCACTTGCAGGACTCTGCAATCCCGAGAAGAAGATGCTCGAACTTCATAGCAAAGATATTTGTTCGAAAAGCTCAACACTTCCATCCGATGAAGACGAGTAGAACTCTTCCAAGCAATCGGGAACATTTTCAGAGAACTTTTTCAACCAACGAAGTCTTATATTGGCACAGTCGTATACGGTATGCACACGGTTCTGTTTCTTTGTACTCTATCTGCAGTAGAAACTTGATACCATTGATTCTCCTAATCAGAAGATAAAATTTTGACAATATGAATCTTTGAGTTTTAGAAATGTAGGTGTGTGAAATGATGAATTCTTGTGAAATATGGCATTTTATCATTCTTGTAACGAACTTCATTCTTTTTCTATGACAATACTACAGCCTGTTATCAATATCCAAGAACTCTGTCTGATAAAATATAGGGATAGTTACATCAATACCCCTGAGGTTGGGCTTAATTGCAGAAATACCCTTCTAGTTTGAGGAATTATAATAACACTTCTAACGGGGAATCTACTTGTAAGGTGGTAGTCAATTTGTTACATTTTTAGGGAGTCTAATTGCGATATCAAAGGGGTGTTATTGTAATTTTTCATGCCATGAGGAGTGTTCTTGTGATTAATTCAGACTTTTTCAGTGGTGTTGAGGTAATTTTCCCTAAAGTTCAATTTTCATTGATATTTCTAAAGTTTATTCTCTTGTATATTTATGTGTCTCTTGTCAAACTAATTGATTTTTTTATATTTTTCTTGAATCTTTTTCCTGAAAAAATGATTTAATTAAATAAATCAGCAGGTATGAAAGTAACAAATATATCGGCAATATCAAACAAAAGATTTACCCGCGTTAATTATCAACAATCAACTAATGTGATGATGATTTTCTATTTTTGGCCTACAAACACCCCCATAATGATATATATATATATATATCTCTCTTCCCCTACACCCCCCTCCTTTTTCTTTTCTTTTTTTTTTAATTTTAAAGAGAAACGATTACATTTAATTATTTTATTATTATATTTTTAAAAAATTAAATACATGAAATAAAAAGTAAAATGTAGGTAGCCCTCTATTCTTTAGGATCGTTTGTAGTTTGCCGGCTAATTATTGTGAATGAGTACCCCCCCCACCCCCGACCCAGCCTTTAAGAAAATAGCGCCTACAATGCCTTTTTAAAAATCCAACAAAATCTAAAGAAAATATTCCATTTCTTGCTACAAGTTGGTTGCCGATTATTTATTTATTTATTTATTTATTTAAGGATAAACTTGTCCATTTCACATGGACTCATGGGCTGTGGCGTAATTTACCAATAAATTTTCAAATAATACTCAAATACAGAACCTCAAATTCAATGATTCTATAATAGCGTTGTATGCCTCCTTTAATCATACAATGAGATCTATGAAATCCCCCATATATTCTAGTAGCAAGAAACTACACCATAGCCACTGAACCATGTAAGATGACGAGTTTACCCTCAAAAAATTAATGTGCGGTCGACTAGTAGCAAGAAACGGAATATTCTCCCTATATTCCATTGGGTTTTTAAAAATGTACTATAGATGCTATTTTCTTAAACGTTGGGAGCAAATTACTCTTTCATAGTGGTCGGAAAGCAAACTGCAAATAACCCCAAAGGTTAGGGAGCTATCTGCATTTTGCTCTGAAATAAATACAAGACAAATTTTTTAAACTATTAGATTACATTCATTTATTGTATTAATACATTTTTAAAGATTAAATATATAAATAAACATAAGACAAGTTTTTTATACTATCACGTGGTAGACAAATACTATCTTGCTATAAATAAAGATTGACACGCTATCAATAAGAATTGAACCCACATCTCCACTATGAGAATAGATATACTACCATGCCGTAAAAAAATCAATACATTACTGGTAGGGATCCAACTCACATAGGAAAGAAGCTGCCAATTCATTCAAACGACAGCGTCGTGCAATTATGTGTTCACAATGCTTATGTTTGTCGGAGCTCTTGTCTTGCATGCCCCTGTCTGTTTCCATAATAATCCTCTAGTAAGCTCATAGGAAAACTAAAACACAGTAAAAGCTAAGGATATTTAGAAATAACAGTAAACAATGAGAAATTAAAAAATCGAAAACAAAGGATATTGAACGTTTGAGAAAATAGTAGCTGAAGCAATAATTATTCATCAGAATAGCTAATATACACATGGAAAACATATCCCCAAGCAGTTCTATAAGTTTTTTGTGATGAAGAAAATGTAAAATCATTTTTAATCATTTACCAAAACACATGAAAGGAACGAAAACTAAGTTTACGATTGACTTTAACTTTTAATTTTTTTCTACTTAATTTTATATGTACGACTAGAAGCAAATCCATCACTCCAAACCACTTCTGAAAAAAAAAATTCAATTAAAAAATTAAAAAAAATACTTTACTAAAAGAACTAATGCAACAGTCCCTTGCTGTAATTACAAAAAGGGTGAATATAAGAATAATAATAATGACAATAATAAAGTAATAAAATCACTTCTCAATCAATAAAGTAATTAAAAGCATTTAAGAAGAATTGAATGATAGGACCACTCCAGGTGTACTGAGGATGAAATTATAAGTGGTGAAGCAATATTTGTTGCTGGGCTTATCTAATTTAACAAGCTACGCTATAGGCCCAGCTCATTATTCTCCATATTATTATTATTTTGTCATTATAGATAGGCATTCCCCCACTCTACAATATTCTTGCTCTTAGCTCCCTAATAGTTGGCATTGGTTAAAAATAAATAAATGAAAAAAAATCAAAAGGACCACTATCTTGAGCCCAAATTCGAGCTCGATTTGTTTTTCAACTGTGACAAATCACATTCGTATCGAAGCTTGGATTATGAATTCACATTTACTGAACTTGGCCACTCTCGGTTGGTATTGTTGAATAAATAATGCTTGATTGTCATTTGTATAAGAAATCGGAAAATGAGAAGAAATTGTATGTATAAAAATAGTCTATAGTCATCGTCGTGCCATTCAATTGATGGAAAGAATTATATATCTTTTTTTATAATAGATATGAAATATTTCAATTATAAAATTTATGATATTCGGGTTAAAATTAGAAAAATATAGAAATTGATCTTTTTCTTTGCAATAATACAAGGGAATATTAATGTACTTTTGAATTGATTGCTAGTAGTTAAATTCAATTGATTGTAGGGGTATTGTAATAGTGCAAAAAAGACATCGTTTTATTTGAACAAATAAAATATAAATACATTTTCAATTTTTAAATAATGAAAAATTAAAAAGTTCCTTTCAAAAAATTAAAATAAATAACCCCTTTTCAGATATATACTAATTAATTGCAAATCATCCATTATTAACAATTACTAAAAACATTCTAAAAAAAAAAAAGGAAAAAGAAAAGGAAAAAAAGAAAATAAAGAGCCAAAATTAATAACACGTATCTAAAAGCTGAACCCCTGCTCAAAGCATCAACCAAGAGACAATGATCTCCACATCACCCTACAGTACACCCCACCGCACCCAATTACAACTTCAATGGCAGTGATTGCCTCTGAGCTGGCCGGAATGGGTCAGATCGCCCGGTTATCATTCCACTCCTCTGCCACCACAGGATGATGGCTACTTCTCTGCTGTCACCGTCACAGCTAACGGCATCTCTACCGGAATATTCCTAACGCCGTTAAACTTTCCGTCATCCGCTTAGCTGGACACCAATTTGCAAATTCTTAGGGTTCCCGGAATGGGCCAGCTGGCAGGCCACTTTCTGGCACATGGCCAGCTGCCCCTGTCGCCACCCTCTACTGATTTTACGTAAATACCCTCGTCATCGCCATGGAATCACGGGATTGCCACCCATTCCGCATTCTGTTCGTCCTCGAGTTTTTCGAAGTGTTGCCCATGTGGGAGGAAGCATTATTATAACTATTCTTTTTCAAGTGTTTTTGTAAATATAGGAGCATGTTGGGGGTATTTTTGGAAAGTTGGGTTTGTGCAGAATTAAACCTCATTAAATTTTGTGTTGGCTTTCGTACATATTGAAAGTAAATTACTCCTATCCCCCACTCCCTCTTTTTTTGGATTTTTTCTTTTTTTTTTTTATAAAAAAGATATGATCTTATAATTAAAATTTTATTTTTTGAAAAAAATGAAATTTTATCTAATTTATGACATTTGAGATCTAAGGTTATCATTTTGTAGATTATTTTGACATGAAACTCTGTTTTTATATTAATTTTTCATTATAAAATGGAACAAGAGCTGATGGTAACCGAGTGCATACTTAATATTTTCATCTTTTAAATAGGGTTAGATATAGTGTACTTTTCAGATCAATTTGATTGTAGGGTATTAATGAATTTTAGATGACGTGATGAAAATTAAAGTACTTAGACACGAGCTCAAGATAAGATCG
This sequence comes from Handroanthus guayacan, assembly GCA_014898755.1. Taxonomy (NCBI): domain Eukaryota; kingdom Viridiplantae; phylum Streptophyta; class Magnoliopsida; order Lamiales; family Bignoniaceae; genus Handroanthus; species Handroanthus guayacan. The sequence continues at coordinate 1,477,123 of JACFYI010002358.1, forward strand.
AGAGAGTAGTATGATCTTGATCAATGAATAATAGTACTTTGACAATTATGACCTTAATACTAGTACGAGAAACACATAAACTATTCACTTTTTGAGCTCTCGTTTGAGATTTAGTAATTTAGTAAATTGAAATAAGCTTGAGATTTTTTACAATACTAGTAATTATATACGCGATTTCTGTGTATTTTTAAGATATTATTTAAAAAAGTGATAGTGAATAAGATGTTCTAGGTTAAAATAGTAGTTGATGATTATAAACTTAGAATTATAAATCTTGCATTCAAATTGCCATTTTAAATGCAAAATGATATATATATATATATATATATTTTATAATAGTGTAGACTGATTTAAAATTAATATATTATATTTTTAAATTTAGTGTCATGGAGAAAATGGGAGGGTATTAATAGGGAGAGCATGATCCAGTGGTTTATGCGTGTGCCCGTGACAGATCAGACTGACCAATGGGTCAATTACCATTTAAATGTGGGACCAACTTATGGTCCCACGCGTGCTCTGTTTTTGGTCCTTTTTGCCTTTTATAACAACTTTTTTAATATTATTAATTGGAAAGTCATATTCAAATCATTTAATGTGCAGTTCATAAAATTGAACTTTTTTTGGTTGAAAAATAAATACTTAATTAATCAAGGTTTAATTTTGTCGAGTATTTAATTGGGATCCCAATTAAATTCATTTTCTTGTTTAGGTTTGGCAATGTTAAAGGATGTTTTAGAAATGTTTCTTTTTTTTTTTTAGAAAAATTTACAATATAGTAAATGTGACTAAGTTGGTAAAAAAATAAAATCGTTTACATCAAAAAAATAAAAAAATTGAATAAAGCTAATAGTGGGTGTGAAAAAAATTCACATTTTTCTTTTTTAAAATTACTATATTGCCCTCAAATATAATATTCTCCCAACATTTTTTTTTTAATATAATACAGTATTTCATCAAACTTTTTTTTACAAGATGCTTCTGGAATTTAAATTTTAACTGATTTTAACTCAAGTTTACCTTCACATAAATAGGAATTAATATATTGAATACTCTTTAAATTAATGTCGAAATACTATTAAGGGGCATTTTTTATTAAATAGTAAAAGATTAACACATAATTGCAAAATTTACACACATGGAAGGTAAAATTAATAATAAAAATTTCTATAAATATTATTATCTTGGATTAGGGAAATATATGTTGCTTCCTAACCGCACACATTGATTTACCTAATCAAGTAATTGACTTTATGTTAATTAATTAAAGTTTAAGTCTCCGTAAAGCTACTTAGGGAAAGGCGAGAAAGGTGATTAAAATTGTGGATTAAGTAACAATACAATTAAAAATAAAATAAAATAAAATAGAAAGAGAGATTAAAGGGAAAAAAATTTAAATCTTTAATTAAAGCTTGATATTAGTATTATTATGAGCGCTCAAATTAGAAATATTTATTAAATCCATAAATTAAAAATCGTGGCAACAAAAAAGTGTCGTGCATGCAAGCAAGATGATTTAATATTATTCAATGAGTTTTTAAGAAAATTGACTAAATAATTTAATATTATACTAAAAATAATAGTTTCAGTCAATCGCATAACAAATGAATCATTATTTTAAAATGGATAGTCTACGTATAATATAAAGGGAGGACTCATATATTTAGAATAATAATTTTGATACTAAATTTTTAATTTTCATTGCTGTGTAAACTGTAACCGTCATTTAAGTATCTTTGAATGTAACTTTTTATACTGACATTTTTCTAATAGCATTATTTTTATAATTTTATATTCATATTCCACTTATTTAAAAGAAATAGCATATATCCAAAATAATATTCTTTATGTAATATTTTTTATATACGTAAAAGTTGCATGTATAGTTATTAGTATTAACTAAATTTTAATTATGCAACCCCATAAAATTTCTTTTGGGTATTTGGGAAAGAATTAGTGACATTAAATATGATAACAATAATGAAATAAGACCCAAAAAAATCATAAAAACCAAAAGACAATTTTTTATTTTTTTTTTAAGAAGAAGGAAAAGGTAATACAATGTACTTTTAAAATGGCAATTGTCCTATGATGGCCCCGCTACTGACTAGGAACGGTACTAGATTTTGACACGTGTACAGAGGTACATTTGTTTGGGTGTGGGTACGCACACATAAGTGCACCACTGTTCATTTGCATGCATGGGCGCAGCCTGCGAAAAATAGTAAAAGAAAATACAAGGTAACTACAGTAGTAATTGTGGTGGAGTCTAGCATTAACACCGAGTGCGCAAAATACGGTATCCTGCGCACTTTGGTACACAGCATCCGTTTTCTGCAAATTTTTGAATAAATTTTGGTTTTCAGCCACGCTGATTGGGGCGCGTGCTGAACCCTCCTTTGGCGAGCCTCATTAAGGAGAACTTAAAAAACACCGTATGTAAAATTTTATTTTGCCTTATATTTTTTTTGGTGAGACAAAACCTAACAATAATTTTTCATTTTTTTCTATTACTTTTAAATTCCAGGGAAAATGAGTCCATTTTGTCATATGAATGGGTTGATTTTCATTATTATATGAATTAATGTAATAGTCAAGGATGTCAATTACCTATATTTGAGAGTATTGATGAATATTTATCGAACACGAGATGGGTATGGAAGACATATTTTTTTTATAGAGATGTACGAATATCAAACTTTAGCCATTTAGTAAATGACAATAGAGACAAGTATAATATTATTTGTACCTATGAGTCTTGTTATTTGTCAAAGCAAAGTTAGTGAAACACCCTTAAATTATAATATCATATTTTAATTTATATCATATATATGTATATATATAATATATATTTTTTACTTTTGACAACTTATACATTATTATTAATTGTGAGGACTTTGAGCTTTAAGTTATGTTTCATGTATGTTTATTTTTTAAGGATATTGTGATTTATTTTTCCTATGATAAAGAAGACATCATATATTTGTTCCAGAAATTTTATGGGCCCTCGGAAGCATCCGCCATAACCAATGTCGTTGTGAAATTGGAAATGGATACCAATTGCAAGGGAGCAATTTCACTAAATGGAGATGGGATACGACCTATGTTGTCCATCCCAAATCTATCTTGTTGGCATTTCTATAATAATCATTAATTATCTTTTGACGTTTCTAAATAAAAAATGTGTCTATTAAGTTACAAAAGATCCTTACTTTTTCATAGATATGTTGCTTCACATGCACGCAAAAGAGGCCAGAAAATTTTCAAATTTTGTTAAAATTAATATAGTCACTGTTAGTTATGTTTAATGTTTCTTACCAGTATAGATTTGTTTCTTCATACTCATGAGAAAATGAATGTCAAGGCTTTTGGATTTTGTCAGAATCAACATAATTGCTGCTTATTACTGTTTATACGTATCTGTTAAATCACAAGCAATCAAGACATTTTCATAGCTATTAAATCTTTTGACCCTTTTTAAATAAATAACGTTATCTCCTAAATTACGGACAATCATTGCTTTTCTATAAACATGTTTCTACGCATGTACGAAGACTAAAGTACGATAAAAACTTTCAACTTTTGTTGTATTTAATATAGTTGCTACCAATTATCTTTTGCATTTTTTACCATTGCAAATTTATTTTTCACGTACATGAAAAAAAATCAGGACTTTTGAGTTTCATCAAAATCCAATTGACTTCACGAAGAATTGTAGATTTAATATGAACGGAAACATGAAAGCTGTCAAGTTTCATCAAGTGAAAAGTACATAAAAGCATAGTTACGTTTTGACCCTTTTTTTTTTTTATAAAATAAATCTACTAAAGTACAAATAATCATTGCTTTTTATAGAGCTATGTCTCTTTGCGTATATGAAAAATGGTTATTATTTATTTATTTATATGTTAATTATCTTTGATTTCTTAAATTCTTGTAGATTTATTTCTTTACATGCATGGAATAAATATGAGAGCACGTAGATCATATTAAATTTAATGTAATAGCTATTAACTTTTTTTTTCCCCTTGGTTTTTCTAATAAAAACATATATGCTAAATCACACACAAGCTTAGATCTTTTACAAGTTTGTTTTGTCACAATAAATAAATAAATGAATAAAGTTTTGTTAAATTTAATAAATACATATCTGTTTCCTCACGTATTTGAGAGCATGTTAGGGCCGTTGAGTCTTGTTAAATTCCCAGTAATTGCTATCTACTATGTTTTGACTTTGTAATAAGGACATATTTACAAAATTAAAAATAGTCATGACTTATGGAGAGAGATTTTGTCCTTAGTATCATGAATAAAACATGAAAAAACTTTTGACTTTTGCCAATTCAGCAGGATTGTTATTAGTTATCTTTTGACTTCTCTCACGACTATAACTTTATTCTTCGCAAGTATGATTTCTTTATGCTTCGTCAAACTCAATGTAATTACTATTAATTACTTTTCTAATTTATTTAAAACACCAATCTACTTATAAAATCACATATAATTTAAGTTATTTTTTATAAACTTGTTTCTTCACACGTATAAAGAAAATATGAAAACGTTCATAAATTTTGTCAAAGTTGATATGATTTATTACAATAAACCCCTTTTGATTTTTCTAACATAATGCATATCTTTACTATCTTTTCAATTTACAAGCAATATTTCAAAAAATATTTTCTCAATCAAATTAATAATACGCTCATAGGCCACGCGCTCTATTTTTCGCATACAATTACAGCATTTTCAACTACATTCTTTTACTAACTTCATATACTTTCAAACTCCATACATTTACAAAAGAAAAAGTATTTTAAACAAAAATATTATATTTTCTACCAACTCTATTTTCTCCAAAATACCTTGTAAAGTAACTTGAATACCACAAAAAAAAAGGTGGAAAACCAACAAAATAAATATCAAAATAATTTAAAATTAAAGAAAATCCCTCCCACACTCCATCAATGAGAGTGGGCAACATCTGTGCATTCCAATATTTGTCAATAAATAAAATAATAAAATTAATGGAATCAATAATATTATAATAATAATTTGTGGAGAGAGAGAAAATAATAATAATAATAATAATAATTGAAAAAGAAGGCGTGGGGGGTTCTGAGTCGTAAGAGTAAATGAAAAACCAGTTCTCGTGAACTCAAGAGGCAAGGGAAAAGAAATATCAAAAGCTTTCTTCTTCTTCTTCTTCTCTGTAATAATCTCTGTCCCATTCCGTTTTCCTTTCTCTCTCTAGAGGAAATCGAGAACCCGTTTTCTTTGTCTCTCTAGCATTCACATTCATTCTTTTTTTCGCCTTTTTAAAATCACGAGATCCCCATCTCTTCTCTCTTTCCCTCCTTCCTTCCATCCCCTTTGATGTCTTCTTCAAGACCATCTCTCTCGTTTTATCTCTTTCTCAGTTTTTCCTACATGTTCTTGTAGTTCACATTGCTGAAGAATTAGCTTATCTCATATATATACAGGGTGGTCTGTGTATATATAGGGAGAGAGAAAGGGAGAGAGGAGGTGGAGGTGCGTGTGAAAATGGCGTCGCATTTGGGGAAAACTATATCGGAAGGAGGGTTGGAGACGCTCTCGGATCGGTTGAGGAACACGTTAACTCATGAAGAAGACGGCGGCATTAGTGTTAACAAGCCGGACTTCAGAGAACTCGATCTGGGCTCGCCCGTTTCGCCGCTCCGAACCCGAACAGGCGGTGGGCTTACTGCCACAACTGCTACGACTACCAGTAGCAGTTCCAGTTCATCCGGATCGGTTTCAGGCCGGGCATCGGCGGGGCCCAACCTGAATATCCCCAGAAAGTCCGACTCCAGCCCCAATAGCAACTCGGGGGAGCTGTCTGTTGAGAGTTCCCCTTCAACTGCCCGAAACTTCAAGCCGGGTCATACCCGCTCCCGTTCATGTGGGTCCCACCAGTTGCTTTTCTCCGGTTCTGGATCCGTCAACTCACCATCTGCAAATGTAGTTCCAGCCGGAAACATTTGCCCCTCCGGCAGGGTTTTGAAAACCGGCATGGCGAGCCGGTCGACGAAGCCCGATGTTCTGGGGTCTGGTTCGGGCAATTACGGCCATGGCAGCATAATGCGGGGCGGTCTTGGATATAAACCGGGTTCGGACGGCTCGAGAGGATTAATGGTCGGCGGGGAGCCGGGGAAGAGGACCGGAGTTTGCAGTAATAATGATCCAGAGGAGTTGAAGAGAATGGGGAATGAGAATTACAAGAAGGGTCATTTTGCGGAGGCTTTGACCCTTTATGAGAAGGCTATTGCTCTATCGTCAAATAACGCCGCCTACCATTTCAATCGCGCCGCCGCATTGATGGGATTGAAGCGGCTAGTTGAAGCGGTAAAGGAATGTGAGGAGGCCATTAGATTGGATCCGGGGTATGTGCGGGCACACCATCGGTTGGGATCTTTATTTCTTAGGTGAGTTTGTGGTGAAACCTTGAATCTTGTGGCTTGTGCTAGCCAATTTTGTTATAGTTCTAGATTTGATGAGTTGTAATGTGGGTATCTTTTTCTAATGTGGTAATTGTGATTTACAATTATGAAACTGGTTTTTTGGTTATAACTTGATTCTTTTGTTTATAATTATTTGATTGTTTTGGTTTTTGGTTGGAAATTGTTGATTCGTTGATCTACATTGGCTTGAATAATCTTTGTTTATCTTTTCCAGATCTGGTTCATTTTGGATTACTTGCTGTGATGAGTTATAATGCTTGTGTTGTTTTGGCTATCTGTTATTGAATTTTTGCTTCGAATACTGTACATTTTGTCTCTTTGACTTCTGCAGTTGTGCTCATCGAATGGCCACATTGTCTAAACTAATGGAAATTTGCAGAGCCATTATAATGAGTTTTTGAGATGGAATTCTTTTTAACTTCTATTTGCATTCAGTTCAAGAAAACTCCAACAGGGTTGTTATGGTCCTTGCAACTTTGTTTGATTTATCATGTTTTTGTTGAGAGACATGTTATGAAATCTTTTTGAAATGTTTATTTTTAGTGTACTGCTTTGCCTTTTTCCTGTTTCTGGTTTGGTTTCTTGAAATTTCATGTCGTTTAACATGCAATACAATGTAAGCTATCTAATTCCTCTAAGGGTCACACAGTTTAGGACAGGTTGAGAATGCCAGGAAGCACATTTGTTTTTCAGGGCATCAACCGGATCCTGTAGAGTTGCAGAAGTTGCAGTCTGTCGAGAAGCATCTAGGCAAGTGCACTGATGCTCGAAGAGTTGGTGATTGGAGAAGCACGTTGAGGGAAGTTGATGCTGCCATTGTTTCCGGAACTGATGCTTCACCTCAGGTCTGACCCTCCCTAATCGTCCTCTACGAGTATAATTACTTGTTTGAGATAGCATGAGGAGATTAATTTCTTACCATGAACTGATTGAATTTGAATTTACAGCTATGTGCTTGTAGGGCAGAAGCTCTCTTGAAACTCCACCAACTAGATGAAGCTTTTGCAGCTCTATCAAATATCCCCAAGTCCGAGCAGTATATAGGGCCCCATTCCTCCACAAAGATTTTCGGGATGCTTTCTGAAGCATATATGTTATTCGTTAGAACCCAAATTGAGTTGTCCAGGGGAAGGTAAGCTCGTCTCTCTCTCTCTCTCTCTCACAGATAAAAGCAATCGAGGGTGCAAATTTATGTCGTGAAAATGATTAATGTTTTCTCAGGTTCGATAGTGCTCTTACGGCCATCGAGAAAGCTGCACAGATCGACCCCCATAACGTTGAAATCTCGATCCTTCTTAACAATGTGAGGTTAGTTTGTCGAGCTCGTGCTCGTGGGAATGATTTATTCAAGTCGGAAAGGTTCACCGAAGCCTGTTCAGCATATGGGGAAGGTCTCAGACTGGATCCTTCGAATTCAGTTCTCTATTGCAATAGAGCAGCTTGTTGGTTTAAGCTTGGTCAGTGGGAACGATCCGTTGATGATTGCAACCAAGCTCTTCGCATCCAGCCCAATTACACCAAAGCTCTACTTCGACGGGCTGCCTCAAACAGCAAGGTAAGATTTCTCATTTATTTAGGAGATAATTACAGAACAATTCCGTGGTTTGGGAATAACACCCCTGAAGTTAGTTCAACTAATGGAAAATTTGATGGAGCTCGTGTAACATTATTATAAGTGGACCCTGAAAATGGGTTCTACTTGAAACGTAATGGTACACAAGCTCCGTTAAGTTTTCCGTCTGTTGAACTAGGTGCAGGGGTGTTATTATATTTATCTGAAACTACATGAAGTTTTTCTGCAATTAGGCCAAACTTTTAGGCGTGTTGAGGCAATTATATCCTTTCAAAATGTATATACATTCTTGCTGTTTGAATTTATGGTTTGAATGCAATCTAACGTCACTGATTATAGCTTGAACGCTGGAGCGAAGCTGTGAGGGATTATGAGGTTTTGAGAAGGGAACTCCCAAACGACAATGAGGTTGCCGAATCTCTATTTCACGCACAAGTTGCACTAAAGAAATCACGTGGAGAAGAGGTATACAACATGAAATTCGGTGGTGAAGTGGAGTCAGTTTCTAGTCTTGAGCAGTTTCGGGCTGCAATTTCGTCGTCTGGTAAGCGTGTTGTCATTTATGAGCTTACTTTTGAGTCATGTTGCATGTTCATTAACTATCATAAAGTGGATAACACAGGTGCATCTGTCGTCCATTTCAAATCCGGTTCGGATGCACAATGCAAACAGATATCTCCATTTTTGGACACATTATGCAACCGATATCCATCCATAAACATTCTCAAGGTAACAAGCAATGTTCCTTATTGAAATTTGTACTTTTGTGTATTAATTCATAGTTTTG
>JACFYI010002358.1:1486061-1497371 GCA_014898755.1 Handroanthus guayacan
TTAAGTCACATCGCTGAACACTTAGTTTATCTTAGATTAAGAAAATGCCTACTCATGATGTTTCATTTAATGTGTTAAATTTTTAGGAGATTTTTTTTCTCTTTTCCAGCTGAACTAGTAACATAACTATTATTATTATTAAAAAATCATGGAGGTTGTTTTTGTAATTAGGACAATTACTGGGGAATGTTGGTGGAAATTATCCTTAGATTCAATACTATGATTGAGGTTTGGTTCTTGATTGTGCAATATTTAGAGGGTGTAATGAAGTGATAGAAGATATAGTTGTAAACTTATATGACAGTGTGGGGTTGCTTTATCAGTCAAAGCCTCTGGCTGATGTTTTGTGTACTTAAGCCAAAAGTCACATGTAAACATTAAATGTTTGTAACTTCCAAACGGTCCCCTCATCAATAAATAGTAAGTCCCCCCTTATCAAAGGAACTTGTACAGAAATAAGTTGGTTCAGACAGTTTCACCCCACCCCTTTATAAGGCGACGTTTGGGACTTTGGGTATTGATTTGAGTTGAGTTCAAAAGTTATTGAATGTGCTCGCGACAACAAAAAGACTATCTACTACATATGAGAAAAAAATGCTAAATTATCTGAATTATGGGTTATTTTGTACTTTACTATTTAAGCCAAAAAAAAAAAAAAAAGAAAGCTTCATTTACCATTCAAAATTTGTGAAAATTTGCTTGGTGCCGCTTGTGTATTGTCTCATGGGATATTTCACCAGAATTCCTTCATATGCTATGCACGCGTATTTCATGAGTAGAATTATTATTCTAATCACATTTTTCCATCCAAAGCATTTGAAGATTTGCACTTTACTACCTACAAAGATGAATGGGTGCATCGGATGAGCCGCTTATAAAGGAATACCAATGGAATGTTTCATTGGAAAATGCATTTAGGTTGTATCGTGTAAAATTTTGTCGAGTTTGCATGGTAAAGTGAATTTTCCTTTTTGTTTGTTAAGGTGATAAAGTTTCAAATGACCCATAATTCAATTGACAAAGTGTTATTTGTATTTGGAAATAATCAACTTTTTCTAGGTTATGAGACAACAACTTTTGAACTAGTGCAAAATCTTTGATTTGATCAAACAAGAATGACAAGGGAAAAAATCTAATGGGCATGCCAAACGGTACCTTATTGGAGTCAATAATTGAACAGCGGGTCCAACTTGAGACATGATTTCCAACCTTACTATAGGGGACCGGCATTGGCTAAGGGTCCATAGCATAGTACCTTCGAGGTGCCAAACAAGGACTAATGAAATGTTAGAATTTATTTAACTTGGCGTTTTTCACATTGTATGATTATGATTCTAGATGTTAGAATAAGCGCCTAGAAATATGATGTACATCAATATCGAAATCATATTATGTTGACATATCGGTGATTCTAGATGCTAAAATAGACACATACAATGATGTATATCGAAAAATAAAATTCATATTACTGACATGTTTGACGTGATTCTAGAAGCCAAAATGGGCACATACGATGTGTAATGACATAGAATTCACACATATTAACTTGTTTTGATCCCAGATGCCGAATAAGCACATGCGACAATAATGCATATCAATATCGAAATGCATATCATGTTGATGTTTTGTTTCGATGCTAGATGCTGAAATAAGTATACACTATAATCATGTCGATCAATATTGAATTTTATATTATATTGATGTTGCCTTATTCTAAATGTCCAAATGAGCACATACGACAATGATCTGTATCAACATCGAGACTCATATTATCTCGATGTGTTGTTTAATGCCAGATGCTAAAATAAACACATGTAACAATGACATATATTGGCAACAAAATCATGTTACATTGACATGCTTTTGTGATTCTAGATTTTAAAAGTGAATTTCATATCATGCTGCCATGTTCATCGCAATTCTATATGACGAAATATTATAAAATCTTGGATTGAATCAGTTATGAAAAATCAATAACCGGTTAAGATTCGAATTGTTACGATTTGATCAAAATCTGACGTAGTGACGCCCCTACTCTAAATTTTTCTGTTTCCTATATTAATGAATAACGAGAGAGCCCTCCTGGCCCGATTTCTCTATAGGTTCAGTTCTCATTGCCTTCTTAGGTCCATTAGGCTCGAGCCACATGTGATCTTCTTTCATTGCAAGTCGCTGGCCCAAACCTTCTCAGGCTTATTTTGATTTTTCACTTTTTAGCAATAAGAAATAAAATGAAAGGTCTCGCTCATAATCCACATCCAGAATTCTTATCCTCAAAAGTCCAATTCCCTTCCAGCCTAAAAGCCATTTTTTTTCACTAAATAATGGCTTTATTAAAGATTTTTTTTGTTAGTTTTTTTTTATTATTATTTTTTTTTTATCTTTAATAGTTATTGCTATAATGTCTTAATCGTGTCTCGGAAAATTTTCCACAAAAAACACAGAATACAATTCTGTAGTTGTCCGAGGAAGATAAAGAAAAAGTGCACTAATAATGGATGCGTATGGATGTGCTTTCAATCATGCACAAATATTTCAATCTGATTGACAAGAAAGAAAGTTGTCTTTTTCGCCCTGTTGCATAGAAAATTTTGCACTCCTCATCTCCAACTAGTCCCACTCGACAAACCACCAAAAAAAAAAAAAAAAGGAAGAAAGGCAAGGAGGAAACCAGGTTTAAATAAATAAATAAATAAATAAACCCTTCGGAATTCAAATTCTGCTTAGCTGAAAATATTTCGATTACATGATGCAACTGAAGCAAGAAGTAAGAACAACAGTTTCATAGGCTTGCTAATCACAAAACGTGAACAAAAAGTGCCAGTGTATCATTACACATTTTAAACATAAGTTTAAAACACTATAAAGTAGTAATGCCAAACAGTAAATTCCAATGGTTTTCTGCATAATCATTCTTCCAAATATTCCTTGTTGTTTGACAAACATTAAAATACAATTTTCAGTTAATAAAGAAACATAGTTCCATGCAATACAATTTTTCGTTAATGAAGAAACAAAGCACCCATGTATTTCATGCACCACTCGCATACTCACGCGTCCACTTCTTAGCTGCAGGATTGACGCAAACAACTCAATAAAGAAGTGATCACAATGACGATCAGAAGAATTTTTGGGAGAGATTGTAAACTCTTTAAAACATCTTATAAGATATTTAAGAGATTATAAGATATCAAAAAAATGTTTGGTAACATTTTTTTTCTCAAAGAAAAAGCTTATAAGCTCCCTAAGTAATATATTTGGATAAAAGTAAGATATTCCTAACTTATTTTTAAAATCTTAATATAATCCTTTGAATTTAACCATTTATGTACAAAATTGCCAAAATTGACATCTTATAAGCTCCAAAAGGATTTTATAAGATATTTTAAAAAGCTTAGCCAAACATCTTCTTCGACATTATTTAAGTTGATGAAGTGCTGGACAAAGTAAGATATTAGGGCTTATTAGATGGTAGTAATGATAATTTTGTAGTTAAGCTGGTAAAATTAAAGAATTATGTTATAATTTTAAAAATAAGATAGTAATTCCTTACTTTTCTTATAAGAGATTACAAGGACTACCATCTCATTTACGAAGCTTATGAGATCTTCCCCAACCCCCAACCCCAACAAGAAAAGAAATGGCAAAAAAAGAAAAAAAAGGAACCACAAAAACATCATTTTTTGACATCTTCTCAGCTCTTAAACATTTTATAACATGTTTAGAGAGCGTACAAGCTCATCCAAACACCCTCTTAGTGTTGCAGAATGCGTTTGGTATTAGAATGTAAAGACGTACCCGTTTCAACAGCTTCAGCCTCATTCGTTTTCCAATGTTTAGCAATGTTCTCAGACAGTGGATCATCAGGATTTGGAGCACTCAAAAGTGCTTGAATGCTACCACAAGCAATTAGAAGGATAATGAATTAAAAAAGCATACTTTCTAAGCACCTGTCATGCAATCAGAAAGAACCTCATTGATTTTGCCATACATGAAATCTATATCACAGTTTATAATTGCAAATGGATGAGGAAATTAAATCAAAGCATTTATTGTAATTTGCAACAATTTCATTTTTCAAAGAACATGAGTTCATAAAAAACAGGAAAAGCTTCTGATGGTTAGGGATCATCTTGAGTTTTTTTACCTCAAGAGTACAGTTCTAATCTGAAGAGCAGGACTCCACTTGTCCTTAAGAATATCTAGGCATATCCTTCCAAGCTGCACTATAATCCAATCACGCAAGATACAAGAATGGTGGACAAAAACATTGAAAGCAAGAGAATCAAAACAAACCTTATCAATGTTGGGGTGGTAAATTTTAGTGAGGAAGCGAACCTGTTGGGAGATCGCATGAAAAAAAGTTAAACATGCATCTCCATAGAATCACAATTTTATTTCAGAACATACTTTCATTTTATTTATTTTATTATTTGGACAAGTCTCAATGAATCCAAACAAGGCCATTTAATTTCCATCAGGCATCAGCACATGTCCACACAAAATCTCAAAAAAGTTACACTTTAAGCAGTCCTGTAATTACTTTAAGTCGTGTTTAGTAAATAACTCTCCATGTTGCAACTAATGTCTGAGAACCCACACAGTTCATTGAACTATAAATGACTTGAATGTGTAAACCCTGAAAGTACGGTGACATAAGCAGTTGAACAACTGCATTGCATTCCCCTCTCGAAGAACACTTCTTCCAAAAGGGGCAGTTCTTGCATCTTACAAGACTTTTGAGGGGCCTTGGATGGAAAGGGGGCCAGGTAACTTCCCAGGCTGTTCAATTGCTCATCTGCTCAGGTTTCAATAGCCCTTGCCAAATTTAACAATGACAAAAGCTACCAGAAGCTAATAAGCTACCGGTGGCAATTATAGTCCAGGAGAATGGTCTTTCAAAGGTTAAAGGGTGGGTAGAAGAGAAATGGTTTTGCAACAGATGGATCGTTGTTGCTTTAACTAGGACATCAAATAGTCGATTTGCCAATTCCTATCACCAGTCTGATCAAATAATAAAGGAGTATAAGAGATACTTTCACCCAATAACACCACAAACACCAAGAATAATATCATAAGAAGCAAAAAATATCCCAAAGACCAAATGATAAGAGTTATAGAAGCATTGAAGTAAGATAAATCAAGCATAATACATTATAATATCTTTTATTCCAGATCTTCAACGTAAGTGGGATATCTTTCCAATGGTATCGGCCAAGTCTGCCACAAAGTAAAGTTAAAGACAATATGGAAATGCAAAACATTCAAGTAACTCCAATAGCAAAGGCTCCAACTCACAGCTGATGTCATTGAAATAATATCAATTTAGAGTACCTTTGGAGCAGCCATTGGGTATTCCTCTGGTAAAAACAACTCCAACTTAAAAACACCTCCTATGAAGTAATGCCAAGAAGACAAATAAGAAACAAAACAGAAATTAGATAGAATCATGTAACACTGAGAAAGCAAGCAAAAACACATAGCACACTGTCCATATATGCTGGCATGGTACGATTACTATGTCAGAAAAAGAACACATAAGACCAGCACACCCAGAATAAGCCATAAGAACAAGATGCAGAGGTTTCCTGCTACATGTCATCTAGAGAGTACAATCACAAAATGAAAATGAAAATGACCAAACATGCGTGCTAATTTTCTTCTTTTACATGACTTCTCACAACAAATGTGAACAAAAGATGGCACACATACCACTTTTCAACATACATCAGAAAATGATTCATCCAGAAGTAGTAATCAACCAACTAGTGCACTAGAATGAATCAACATTTACATTCAAGAAAGCATATAAAACGAATGACAAGAAACTACACACACAAGAATATAACAAAGGGAAGCAAAAACAGGTTTTCATGGTTCAGAAACTAGAATGGAACGATGGACTAGTAACTACTACCAAAACTTCATCAATTCAGTGATTTAACCAAAGCTTTTGGGGGTGAGAACAGCATACTAATCAAAGTCTAAAAGCCAATTAAAAGAACCCTGATTACAAATTGTAGCAAAACTCTAACCCCATACCAACTTTTTCCTGAAGTTGTAACAACAGCAAGAGTTGAAAACAACAGGAGTATTACAAAGACATTAAACTCCTCAAAGAAAAAAATTAAGTTAGATTATCCACGGAAGAATGCATGCTCAATAGTAAAGATTTCAATAGAATATCATCAGCAAACCTAACAATGAAAGAGAAAGGGCTAATTCACTCAACAGAAAGTGGTAACTCTAGGTACCTTCATAAGGAGATTGTGTTGGACCAAGAATCATGACATTGAAATACCGCATATTTTCTTCTGATGGAGATGCACTTATTCCTGGTGCTGCATGCACACATCCAAAGCACACTCAACTACATCAAACTCTAATAATAATTGACCAAAAACCAAATAATTTTAATTTAAAATCCTCCTTCTGATAGCAAGCAATTAAAAAGAACACCAAACTAGAACTAATTGATCAAAATCAAAAGTTAAGAAACAACACCACCTCTCTCTACATATTTGGCACCAAAGCACCCTCGAATTGAATATTTAAATTGGAACAAAGTATGATCCATGGACATACATGTGAGACACGGCCACGATTGACATGGACAAGCGACCCAACATTTCTCAAAACACATATGACTTTATCATGACTATCAAATAGAAATTTTTATATTACACATACATACGCCTGGAGATAAATTGATAACAAACATATCGGTCAAAAGTTCATGTCATTAAATTTTACAACCATATTTCAAGGGAATAAATGAGTTTGACTGTCATAAAGAAATGTAAAAAGAGAACTTGATTTTGGATGAGGTATCACTTTCTTCTAAAATTGTCCAGAAACTTTTGAATTCGTAGTTTTTTAGTTTCTTTTTTTACTGCTGTAATTTTTGAAATACATAAAACAAACTCCATTTCTCTGAAACATACCCTATGTATTGTTGATTGTGTCACCATCTGATGTGTCGGATTTTTATCTTTGTTTAGTTCATGGGTGTGCAATGTGGCATTGTAGCCCATCGTGCCTAACAAGTGTTCAATATATAAGAATGAGTCCTTGAAGTGTTGGTGCATATACAAACACTATATACTCAATATTTTCATTATAAGGATCAAATTAAATAAAAAATGATAATAATAATAATGAATAAATAAATAAATAAAAATTAAAAAATCATACTCATTTGACCCATCACTACATCACAGTGAAGCAAGTACACATAAGATAAGCTGTATTTGCAAGTCAACAAAGCTAGAGAAATTGAATTGGACACCAAAAACAAGAGAAACATAGATGTACAACTTCAACACATAATCAAACCTCAAAGATTCAAGTCTTTCAAACAGCCAATCCAAATTGCATTTTTCACAAACATTATAGAGCTTTTCATAAATTCTAAATCGTTGATTGAATGTCAATTATAATATAATTTTACAGCATGCACGCGTGGAGATTGAAGTATTTACCTGGTTCGCTCAGAAGACGCTGCGTCTCCTATTAAACGCCACAAAAACATTATAAATCAGCAATCAACACAATCAGAGCCAACATAAACCAAAACAAACCAATTCAATCCCAAAACTACAGAGTCTAGGGTTTATAGCTGAACGAAAAGAGGGATCGCGAGTACAATGCAAAGATCGGGATTATACCTTGATAATTCTACGCGGTAAATTGCTGTTCGCCATTTAATTGAATTTGCAGAGCTTTTTCCTTCCCGTCGGCTCTTCTAGTCGGAAAGTTTACTCCAACAAAAAGGGCTTTTCTCTGTTTTCTCTCACTAGAAAAATGGAAAATGGTTCGAGTGAGCGAAAAATTTGATAGCATTTCTTTTTATAACTTGACAATATTTAAAATTAAAATTTAATTAAGTATGAGTTGACAACTTGAAGTGGGATTCCTTTTTCCTTTTTCCTTTTTTCTTTCTTTCTTTCTTTCTTTCTTTTTTTTTTTCTTTCCTTTTTTCTTTCCTTTTTTTTTCTCTTTTTCTTTTTCTTTTTAGTTTTGCAGATTGGGGATTTGTTTATTGTGATATTATATATATATATATATATTGAGAATGTGGTATTATACCTTCCACCTCATAACAGATTAAAATTTGTTCTTAGTTCTTGGATCATTGTTATTGAATTTGACCCCAAATTAATGCGTTTGTACGATTTTATTCTTGTAATATAATGCATTCTCCAAATATGAAAATGAATTTATTTTTCGAATAATCTTGCTTTGTGAAAGTTAAATTCTTCTGGATCGTGGAAATGGCTAAGTTGATCATTTTATTTATGTTTAAAAGAGACTAATTAAATGGTATGTTGAGGTAATACGAAAATAGCAGATCGAGGCATTGACCCCAAAAAAAAAAGAAAAGAAAAGGATATGACGAGGATAATTGAGATCACCCACTGAAATCCTCCAATGGTTAGGTTAATAATGGTGCTAGATAAAGAAGTCTAAGTCAGACAGGTAATCAATGGCTCAAATCATCAAATATGCACTCTGTATAGTTTTGGCTGAGTGTATTTATAAGGCGCGTTTGATAGAATGAATTAGGCCCCACTATGATATTTCATTCATTCTAATATCTTGTTTAATAGAATGGACTATGACATGTGGGCTGCCCCAAAAAAACTTAGCAAGCCCGGCACTATAGATATGATTGGCCAGATTATAATGTCTTCTCCTAGGTAGAGATTGCTAAGCTCGAGTGCAATTAGAGTGGCTTATCTATGCAAAGATCAAAATCTCCCTCTATTTTGTTTGTACAATGAAGGTTAAATATCTAATTTTACCAAATAATCTCAATTTATGTCATCTATCAAACAACAACATATTAAAGTATTCGGTAACCTTAATTCCAACCTTCAGCATCAAACATGAGATTACTGTTACTAATTTATAACACTCTCAATGGGTCAATCAACCCATGAATTATTCTGTCACCCTATCAAACACACCCATATTATATAGTTGACATGACAAAATGTTGCTAGATTTAACTTAAATCATCTTATTAGTCTACATGATCTCATTTTATAATCAAGGCGAAATGGGTCATTAAGGTCGAAGGGAGTGCCAACCAAATTCACACACAAAACATAGATCTTGCAGGATTTGGGGACTTAAAGTGATAAGTTAAGATATATGATACTTTTATTTTTTATTTTTTCTTGAATATATGTTGTTAATTGTATTTGTATTCAAGTCGTAACTTAAATCGCTTTTTGAAAAAAATTATCTAGTGTGTTTGTGTATATATTATATTTACAAGTAAAAATGTTTAATTTTTTTGACAAAAAGGGCATAAAACTCAATATATGACACCTAATGCATGTATTAGAATGATTATTTTACAAAATTAGCCATATTATACTTTAAAACGATGATAAGACTCGAGGGAAAAGTAAGTTATTACTTATTTTAAAGGTAAAGCAAAGATGTCTTCTAAAATGAAATTTATACTTTAAATAAATAAATGGATTTCGATAACATAGTTTAACTAAAATAATTAAGAAGTAAGTTACTTACATACATTTTCATATTAATATAATATTAAGATTTTTGAAAAATGAAACCAAACATCACATTCTCGTACTCCATGGCAGAAATTATTATATATGTCATAATGAAATGATTATTTGCTTTTGGAAGCTTTTAGTACAAGTTATTATCTGTTATTTACTTTTGGGAATCCTTTAGTTGGCCCTTTTGGATGGTTGTATTATGGAGTTGGTCCCCTTGGGAATTTTTTTCAATTGAAAAATTATAGAAGGTTGTATTGTCTTTTCTATTAGGTCAGGTCAGATGGGGTTGATCGTTTTATGAATTATATTATATGTTAATGATGAAAATTATTGAGAGAGAGAGAGAGAGAGAGAGAGAGAGAGTTTGGATTATTAATATCATTTTTTCACTCAAAGAATTTATGTTATTATACTCGGAAAGAGATAGTTTGATTCCAATTGCTCAACCTTGAAAATTTGATCAAATTCTAATTTTTTATAATTTTAAGTTATCAAATTATGAATAAATTTGTTACGTTTGGTGATCACCATTAAAGTTTAGAATTTTGACCTTTAGGAAGTTACACTTGTATCTTAGGAATTCTTCACAGTATTCGAGTAATTCATTATTTGTTGATGTAAATGTGTATAATGCTTGAGTTTCGGAGAGTCGTGTTATTTCAACCTCTTTCTTTTTGGTTATTCACTTTTCAATCCATTTACAAGAAGCTTTGAACATTAACTTTAAATATATTTTTTTATCTTATATTTGATATCAATATGTTGGCACCATACCAATATTAATCTTGTTGATAAACAAAAAAAGAAACGAAAATTGATACAGAAAAGAACACAAGATTTACATGGTTCGGCTATGCTTATGTTCAAGGGACATAGATAATGATTCTTTGTTCTAATTTGAGATGGATTGCAAATTAATGGCACACAATCCTCACAAACACCCAATGCCCTCAATTTTCTTCCTATCTATGAAGTTTCCCTCCAGTTCTTTGTATTTTCACAGAAGAACACTAGATGAAACTACAAAAGCAAGCCCTAAATCTGATATAATGCGTTTTAGGGACAGGCACCCTAAGTCTACTGTAATGCGCTAGATAGGCGCTACCACACCTCATATGCAAGTAGTGGCTCCTGTGCTTTATTCTTTGCACGTCTATGGGAGATTGTTTGTGCGTACTCACACCTCCTCTGTCGAAACCTAAATTCAAGGCCCATATCCATGCAATATATCAACATACCTTATCTTAGTTTTTCATTACTCTTTTTTGTTCTTGAGTAGAAAATTCCCCGAAATAGTATCAAAGAAAGTCTTTGACATCCATTTGTATATCAATTTCATTACTCCTCAATACATGTTTTGTCTAGTATATAATTTTTTTAATTATTAGATAAATTTTAATTTTTCATTTAGAAATACTTTATTGTAACACAAACCTTTCTCACTTTTGGCACTTAACAACACCAGTAACAATAACAATAATTTGATTAAAATAAACTTAATTCAATAAAATCTTAAGAAATAAGGATTGGAGGAGTTTTAATTCAAGATAATTGGGTTGTGGTAATTTACCCAAAGATCATGGGCTAGAGGAACTTTGAATTCACAATGATAGGGTTGTGATGATTTTCTTCATAAATTACAAAAAATTATCATGCCCTAGAGGTATTTTAATATGAAATAATTATATTTTATTTTGTTAGGCATTGAGGTCTAAATCATATGCTAATGAGTGTTCATTTATAAGTTATAAATTTGACTATGTATAGGTTAAAA
>JACFYI010002358.1:1497614-1520593 GCA_014898755.1 Handroanthus guayacan
ACAAGGAGACTTAGTCATACACTCATACACACTTAAATGCACTAATTTCCTCTTATCAACATAAATACTTCCTCTTAGTAAATCCTTTTCGGCTTTTTAGGTGTTTTGATGTAATTAATACATGTCAAGTATATTTAGTCCACAATGAATTTCATGAAAATCAACATAATCACTATTATTTTCTTTTTATTTCTATAAGAAGTGGATATCTAAGTCACAAGACTTCACAACCTTTTTTTATCAATACATTTCTTTTTATGAATGAAGAAAATATGAAAAGCATAAGAGTTATGTAAAATTTCAGGTTAATTATCTTTGCCTCAAACAGATGTAGATTTACATCTTCACTTTCGTGAAAGAAAGTGTAAAAGTGTTTTAAATCTTGCCAAATTCAATGTATAATATGACTTTATTATCTTTTAGCTCTTTCTAATAAAAATGTATTCGATCATGGCTTCTTTTCTATAAATTTGTTTCTTCACTTGTAAGTAAAAAGTACCCAAAAAAATTTCAAGTTTTATTAAATCTAATTTAATTGCAATTAATTGTCTTTGGCATTTTTGACCATTGGAGATTTATTATTTCAGGTGTATGAAAAATATATAAAGACTTCTGAATTTTGGCAAATTCTCGTAAATTCTATTAATTATTTTTTTAATTCCTATATCAAATACATATATGTGAAATGATAAATACTCACGACATTTTTATATGTCACTTTCCTTTTGCTAAGGAATAATGCATAAAGAGCTATTGAGTTCTAATAGGCTCTAAAGGATCCAACTGTACCTAATGGCTCTTAGACTATTATCCCGGCCCCTAGGATACTCTTCTATAAATACGTTCATCCCCAATGAGGACAAGAGCTCATTTTTTGTATTCTCAATTTCTGAATTTCGCGTTCTACAGTATGTATATGACCTACCGTTCATATATACGACCTGTCACTCACATATATGATCTACTACAATTTCAAGCTCCTATCAAACCTGTTTTGTAGTTCTGAGTCAGTATCTGCTCATAGATCATGATCTTTATTAGATCTCACCATCATATCCTATAAAATATAGATGAACCGATCTCATTAGTATTGCTAGACGACACCTAATCAAGTTTTCATCAAAATTAATGTTAGTTATATTTGAGATTGTTCAAGTCTTGTTGAATTTAATGTAATGGCTATTAATGATCTTTTGACTTTTCCAGTAAAAACGTAAACAATCATTGCTTTTCTCATAAACATGTTTCTTCACGTGTACGGATAAAAGTACGAAACATTTTTAAGTTTCGTTAAAATTAATAGAACTACTATTAATTATCTTTGGCGTTTCTAATAATTATAGATTTATTTCTTAGCATATGCGAAGAAAATAATAGAGTTTTTGAATAAAATGCAACTCACCATATTTTTATTATTGTTTTTTAATTTTCATAATTAAAATATATCTACTAAATCACAAGTAATCATAATATCTTTTATTGATTTGTCTCTTCATGTTTATGTGAGTGAAGAAAATGTGAAAAGTTTGTGAGTTTTCTCAAATTGAACGTTTAAGTATCTTTGACTTATTCCTTTTAAAAAAAAGGTATCTTTGACTTATTGAATGCTAGCACATTTTATTTCATGTGTATGAAATAAAAGATGTGAACTAGTTATTTTAAATTCAATGTAATAACTTTTGTTTGACTTTCTTTTTCTTTTTTCTTTTTTCTTTTTTATTTTTTGATAAAAACATTTCTATTACATCACACACAACTTTATGTCTTTTTATATATATGTTTATACAAATAAACTCTCAAGCTTTGCTAAATTTAATATAGTTTCTATTAATCAATTTTTGGCATTTTCAATAATTATAGATTTGTTTTCTCGCGTGTTCAACAAAAAGTATTAGAGCTTCTAAGTCCGGCCAAATTTAACGTATTTGCTATTAACTATTCATCGACCTATTCACTAAATTACAAGCAATCATTTATGTCTTTGTAGATTTTTTTTTCCTTCCACATAAATCATCTAGATTCTTTTCTATAGATCTGTTTCTTCATTGTGAAGAAAATATGAAAATATGAAAAGCTTGCGGATATGCAATTATTATTATTTTTTTTCTGGCTAGGGATAATAAGGATAAAAAATAGGGATTGCCAGATTGGACCGTGCAATTTTTCTATAATAAAGGAGATGGTAACAGTTCATCTATAGAATGATGACGTAGTTTATCAAATTCAACATAATTGTTATTAATTATCTCTTATTTCTTTAACAAATATAAATCCGTAACTTTTCATTCTGAAAAAGAAATATTTTAAAAAAGAATTTTCTAAATCCAATTAATACTAAATTTTTAAATCACGCGTTCTAATTTTCATTATATAATTTTGACTACATTTTTTTCACTTTCTCCCCCTCATTCACTTGCTAGCTCCATAAAAATGGAAAAATATGTATTATACACAAAAGAATTATATTTTCTACCAACTCTACATACTACAACATGCCTCTTAAACTAACTTATATTAAATACAACAAAGGAAAGAAAAAAAAAATCCTACTGGAAACCTAACAAAATAAATATCCAATGATTAATTACTAACTTAAATTAAATACAACCCAAAAAAAAAAAAAAGAAAAAAAATCCTGGTGGAAAACCGACAAAATAAGTACCGAAATTATTTACTTAAATAAATACAATCTCTCCACACTCCATCATTGAGAGTGGGTAATAGTTATGTATACCAATATTTCTCAATAAATGAAATAAAATTAATAGAATTAATAGTAACAATATTAATGTGTAAAGCAAGAAAATAATCCATATTGTACTTAAAACATCATACTCTTAGTTATAAATTTTACTTCCTAAAATACTCCTTAATATATATATATATATATATTATTCTAATCATCGCTCACCACTCACTAAAGGTTGATGCTATCTCTCATCAAATGATGTATATATTAATAATCATCCACAACCTAATTTTCTCTTAATATTATATTATATATGTATTATATTAAAAATATTGATCACATTCTAATTATTAAATGCATATAATGTTCATTATATTTTAATATATATGTAAAATATTTTACTTATTTTACATACTGGTATTGAGTATGCAATAAACGCTAGTTATATATAAAGCATCAGCTTCTTAGTGGCTATATGCTTTCAATTTTCAAATGCTATTCTTCGAATACCTTTTTAATTCACCAAATAATTGCTCACAACTCAATAAAGAGTCATAAACTACTAATTGTTATTTTATATTAAGGTGATATTTGCAATTAATTGTAAAAAACACTTATTTGTATGAACTATTGAAAAACTTTTTTGAGTGTTTGAAAATTTTGTTTCTATTATAGATTCTCTAAGGATCAACAATAAGTTATAATCTTAAAAGCAGCTTTGAGGCTGCTCATGACGTATTGTAAACTTTTTCTAGTAAAATTAGTTGATTATAATCTAAATACCACCACTTTTTGTTTATTTACAATTAATTATTTGATAATTTTCAAACACAAAGTACTTTTCATTAGAATATGTTATTTTTGACTTTCCACAAAAATTGGTAATTATATTTTTGCATAATCTGTTGTAAACACCACATAAGTTATACATATTTATTAATTACATTAATCATATCCTAATCATTAAAGACTCACAAATTTAGCCTGCATCATACTTTAATATACGTTGATGATTTACATATATGAATTATGTGAGCACCATATACCAATTCTATTATTGAATATATAAATTAGCTGCGTATTATACTTTAACTAGCTTTTAGTGCATAGTTAATAGGTGTGCATAAAATTATCAATATATAATTTATATATGCACCAAAGTATCATTACACTTGATTAGTATTTATTCAACAATCAAAATATGAATAATTAATATTTAATACAAATATATACCTAATTTAATAAAAATAGATAAATTAGTGGATTATAACTTTTTATTAAGTGTTGTAAGTGGTTGGTTGAGTGAATTAATATTAAGGGATTTTATAGGCATGCTACATGAAACTATACCAACAAAATAACTAATTAAGTGGTCTCACTCTATATATATATATAGTATAGATAAATATAAATTATATTTTTGATTAATTTTTACTTATAAAGACGAGTAATATATCCAATTCTTATGTCATATGTCATATCAATATTATTCAAAATCAATAACTAGTTAACAAAAGAATTTCTAACAAAAACAATTGTACAGAAGAATAAAATCCCTACACATGCTTGGGGAGAATCGAACTTATGTAATTATCGAGTGTGCATTAGATATCAGTATTAATAATTAATTAAATAAATAAAGGGCAAAAAAGGGTGGGATTAGTAAGAGTAAATGGAGTTAATGGACAGAAGAGAGAAAGAACCAGTTCTCGTGAACTTAAGAGGCAAAGGAAAAGAAATATCAAAAGCTTTTTCTTCTTTTCCTTTCTCCTCTTCTCCTCTGTGAAAAAACTGTGTTCCATTTCTCATTTCCTTTCTCTCTCTAAAGAAAATCAAGAACCGGTTTTCTTTCTCTCTCTAACATTCACATTCATTCTTTGCTTCGCCCTTTTAAAATCACGAGATCCCCATCTCTTTCTCTCTTTCCCTCCTTCCCCCCGACCCAACCCATTTGATGTCTTCTTCAAGAACATCTCTCTCGTTTAATATCCCTCTCAGTTCTTTCTGCCCTTTGATATAGTTCACATTGCTGAAGAATTAGCTTAGTCTCGTGTTAGTGTGTGTGTGTATACAGGATAGTGTGTACTACTGTGTATATATATAGAGACAGAGAGAAAGAGAGAGACAGAGAGAGGAGGTGGAGGTGTGTGTGAAAATGTCGTCGCATTCGGGGAAAGAGAAGTCGGAAGTAGGGTTAGAAGCGCTCGCGGATCGGTTGAGGAAGACGTTAACTCATGATGAAGAAGACGGCGGCGATAATGTTAACAAGCCGGACTTCCGAGAACTCGATCTGGGTTCCCCCGTTTCGCCACTCCGAACCCGAACCGGTGGTGGGCTCACTGCCACAACCGCTACGACCACCAGTAGCAGTTCCAGTTCATCCGGATCGGTTTCGGGCCGGGCATCGGGGGGGCCCAACCCGAATGTGCCCAGAAAGTCCGATTCCAATCCCGATAGCCACTCGGGAGAGCTCTCTGTTGAGAGTTCCCCTTCAACTGCCCGAAACTTCACGCCGGGTTATACCCGGTCCCCTTCAAGAGCGACCCACCAGTCGATATTCTCCGGTTCGGGATCCGTCAACTCACCACCTGCAAATGTACTTCCCACCGGAAACATTTGTCCCTCCGGTAGGGTTTTAAGAACCGGAATGGCGAGCCGGTCGACGAAACACGATGTTCTGGGGTCTGGCTCGGGCAATTACGGTCATGGTAGCATAATGCGGGGCGGTCTTGTATCTAAACCTGTTTCGGATGGCGGCGGCTCAAGTTACTCGAGAGGGTTAATGGTCGGCGGGGAGCCGGGGAAGAGGACCGGAGCTTGCAGTAGTAATGATCCAGAGGAGTTGAAGAGAATGGGGAATGAGCATTACAAGAAGGGCCACTTTGCGGAGGCTTTGACTCTTTATGAGAAGGCAATTGCTATATCGCCAAATAACGCAACCTACCATTTCAATTGCGCCGCCGCATTGATGGGATTGAAGCGGTTAGTTGAAGCAGTGAAAGAATGTGAGGAGGCCATTAGATTAGATCCGGGATATGTGCGGGCTCACCATCGGTTGGGATCTTTGTTTCTTAGGTGAGTTTGTGGATAAACTTAAATCTTGATTGCGGGTCAAATCTTGGTGTTTGTGGGTTGTGCCTGTCAATTTTGTTTTGGTTTTGGTTTGAGATTCGATTGAGTTGTAATGTGTGTATGTTTGATGTAGTAATTCTGTTTTACAAGGACGAAACTGGTTTTTGGTTAGAGATTAGTTCATTTGTTTAGAATCATTTGATTGTTTTGTGATTTTGGTTTTAGATGGCTTAGAAATTGATCTACATTGGCGTGAAGTGATTTTGTTTATCTTCTGCCAGATCTGGTTCATTTTAGATTCCGTTTTGTGATGGTTTATACTGCATGTTTTATTGTGGTTATCTCTGTATTCCTTATTGCATTTGCTGCTTCTGTTATTGAGCTTTTACTGGATTGTTGTATGTTTTGGTGCTTTGTTTTGTGCTGATAGAATGGAGGGCCGTGTTAATTTCATGGCTTAATGGGCCACATTTTAGATCTAACGATGGAAATTTGCAGAGCATTAAAATGATTGTTTGACATGGAATACTTTTTAATTGTTGTCTGCATTAAATTAAATATAACTCCAATCAAAGAGCTTCACGTTTAATGTGTGTATGGATGTTCATTATAAAATATCACGTTTTCGAAATATTTTTTTTTTTGGGTTTCTTTTGGGTTTTGTACTCTTCCTTTTCCTGTTTCTAGCTTAGATTCTTGGATTTCGTGTTGTTTAACATGTAATACAGTGTACGCAATCTAATTCGTCTAAGGTTACACAGTTTAGGACAGGTTGAGAATGCGAGGAAGCACATTTGTTTTTCAGGGCATCAAGTGGATAGCATAGAGTTGCAAAAGTTGCAGTTGGTCGAGAAGCACCTTAGCAGGTGCACCGATGCTCGAAGACTTGGTGATTGGAGAAGTGCGTTGAGGGAAGTTGATGCTGCAATTCTTTCTGGAGCCGATGCTTCACCTCAGGTCTGACCTTCCCTAATCCTCTGTACAACTAATAACTACTTGTTCTAGAATTAATTACTCTGGCAGAACTGATCGAATTTGAATTTACAGCTGTGTGCATGTAGGGCAGAAGCTCTCTTGAAACTCCACCAAGTAGACGATGCTTTCACAGCTCTGTCAAATATCCCTAAATCCGATCCACTTACCACCCTCCATTCCTCTGCAAAGATTTTCGGGATGCTTTCTGAAGTGTATACTTCATTCGTTAGATCCCAAGTTGAGTTGTCTAGGGGAAGGTGAGCTAAGGTCATTTTTGGCATTCTGTGAGATGAAAGAAATTGAGAGTGAAAAGTTATGATATGAAAATGATGAACGTTTGCAGGTTCGATAGTGCTCTTACAGCCATTGAAAACGCTGGAAAGATGGATCCTCATAATGTTGAAATCTCGAAGCTGCTTAACAATGTGAGGTTAGTGTGTCGAGCTCGTGCTCGTGGGAACGATTTATTCAAGGCGGAAAGGTTCACTGAGGCCTGCTTGGCTTATGAAGAAGGTCTGAGACTCGATCCTTCGAATTCAGTTCTATATTGCAACAGAGCAGCTTGTTGGTTTAAGCTTGGACAGTGGGAACGATCCGTCAATGATTGCAACCAAGCTCTTCGTATCCAGCCCAGTTACATGAAAGCTCTACTTCGACGGGCTGCGTCAAACAGCAAGGTAAGATATTTGTTTAGTTGCTCTTCTTAAAACGTGTTAAGCTTAAGCTATTCCAGTTTATGGTTTGAATGCAATTGAACTTCACTGATTATAGCTTGAACGCTGGAGCGAAGCTGTGAGGGACTATGAGATTTTGAGAAGGGAACTCCCAGATGACAATGAGGTTGCCGAATCTCTCTTTCATGCACAAGTTGCACTGAAGAAATCACGTGGAGAAGATGTGCATAACATGAAATTTGGTGGGGAAGTGGAGTCCATTTCTGGTCTTGAGCAGTTCCGAGCTGCAATTTCGTCATCTGGTAAGTGTGTTACCCTTCATGCATTGTAACTCATTTTTTGTCGCGTTACAATGTTTTTTAATTATCATGATTGGAAAACACAGGTGCATCTGTGGTTCATTTCAAAACCGGTTCCAATGCACAATGCAAACAGATATCTCCGTTCTTGGACACATTATGCACCCGATATCCGTCCATTAACTTTCTCAAGGTAACAAACAACTTTTCGTATTGAAATTTGTACTTTTGTTAATTAATTTCAAAGTTTTTATATGGTAAGAATCTTTTCGTTAGTGTGTTCTCGCTAACATATGCGCAAACACCTTATATCATCTGTTTATCATTAATTACAGGTGGATATTGAAGAGAGCCCTGCAATTGCTCATGCGGAGAATGTTAGAATAGTACCGACATTCAAGATATACAGAAACGGCAGCCGAGTGAAGGAAATGGTCTGCCCGAGTCCAGAGGTTTTGGAGTCGTCGGTGAGGCATTACAGTATTTAGATCATGAACTTTTGACCCGTTTGTACCTTTGTATCATGCTCTTCCTCTTGCATCCGGAGCCACCGCCTTATTTGAAACTCTATCTCCCATTAGTTACCTGTGACATAATTAGAGCCATTACATAATAAACTGATTAGGAGCCGTATCAGCCAAACACCAGTGGAAATCAAAGACTTAGCTTAGTTCCCTTCTGCTCGTTCCATTCATTCATTCATTGTCGTTTTAAATGTTTTTGCACCTTATTTCTTCCTATTTTCTTTTAGTCCGGTACCCTTTTTCTCGTTTTCTTTGGCTGAATTAAGTGAGGGAAGGAGAGGAGTCGGAAAGAACAGCTTTACTGGCTCGTAGACGGGGATTTGTACATGCATATATGACAACGATATAAGGAACGTCCTTCTGGTGGTACGTATTGGGTTAGTGAAGGAAGATGAATATGGATGTCATTGATATTGATGTTCCCTAAACCATTAAATCAATAAAATTTCTCAAAATTTTTTCGAGCTTCCGTGTAATTACCATTTCAGACATGTTAACATTTCCTCTATCCTTGTATGAGATTTCTTTTTTTTTTTTCTTTTTGTTCTTCCGATCATTGGATCTACATTTGTTGCCAGTTCATTTTCTTTGTTTTTTCATTCTTCTTATCTGGATACACACAATTTTGAGTTGATGGTTTGTTTTTCTTACATTTAAGTGCTGTAGTTTGGCCTCTAGGTGGTTGAGTACAATTTATTGCTGTCTGAGGCACTGTACCTATTATGGTTGTCTCTTTTACTTTACTTCCCACAGGTAACCTAATTTGTTTGATTGCATATTACATTTATAGCCTTCCATCATAACGCATGAATACCAAACGCCAGGCTTGAATTAGGGTCTGGGGCACCGGCGAATTAGGTCTCCCGTTGGGCATTGGGGTCATTAGGTTTCTAACCGAGCATCAGGTCGTCACGTCTCCTCAACACTCCTTTAGGTTTAGTCTAATTACAGAAATACCCTCTTGTGATTAGAGAAATTATAATAACACTTCTTCCCATTAGTTTAGATGGAAAAATTTAATGAAGCAAGTGGAGTAACATGCAATTAGATTCCTTGAAAACCTGCGTATGTTTGACTAAGAGGGAGTTTATTTGTATTGTTTCATTTGGTATATTAAATTTTCAGGGATATGATTGTAATGTGACATGGACTGAGTTACTTGTATTGTTCCACTCAGTATGGTATTAAGTTTTTCATCCACTGAACCAACAATATGGTTGTTATTGTAATTTTTCAAATCACACAAGATGTTTTTGTGACCGCGTCAAATAAGAGGGAACATTATGGTAATTATCCCTTGATTCAATGCTATGATTGAGCTTGGGTTCTTGTTTGTGCAATATTTGAAGGAAGCCAATGAAGTGATAGCCAGAAGAATAAGCTGGAAACTTAAATCATAAAGTATGGAGGTTGGATGATGGGTCAAAGCCTTTGGTTGATTTTTAGTGTACTTAAGCCAAAAGTCACATGTAAACATTAAATATTTGTAACCTCCAAACAGTCCCCACAGCAATAAATAATAAAGCCCCCCTTCATCCAAGGAACTTGTACAGAAATAAGTCGGTTCAAACAGATTCACCCTCTTCGAAGGCGACATTTGGGTATTAATTTAAGTCGAGTTAAAAAGTTGTTTGCGTATTAATTTAAGTAGAGTCGAAAAGTTGGTTGAGTATTAATTTAAGTCGAGTCGAAAAGTTATTGCATTCGTTCCTGACGATAAAAAGAACTATTTATAATATGGTTTTCTATCTTGAAATAATCTACTTTCTCTAGCAATCTAGCTTATGGGATGAATCAGCTTTTGAACTAGTACAAAATTTTTATTTGGATCAAATAAGAATGAACGAAGGGAAAGATCTAATGGGCGTTGCCAAACAGTACCTTGCTGAAGGCAATGATTAATGTTGGAGGCTAACTTGTGATTTGATTTACAACGTTCCTATGGGGACCACTTGGCATTGACAAGGGTTCATGATTTAACTTAGATATGCCAAACAAGGAATAAGATTGGCTAGGCATTTTTTTTTTTTAATTTATTTATTTAGAATGGTGTTTTCATGAATGATTGATGATGGTGCATGTTAATGTCCAAATTCATATTATGTTGATGTGTTGTTCTGATTCTGGATGTTAAAATGAGGGTGTACGATGATGATTTGTATCAATAATGGAATTCATATTATGTTGATGTGTTGATCTAGTTTAGATGCCAGAGTAAGTGCATTAGATAATGGTTTACATGTCAACTATGGAATTTAGAAATAATGTGTTTTGATTTTGGATGATCAAATGAGTGTAAATGACAATGAGGCATATCAATAGTGAAATGCTTATTGTTTTGACATGTTGTCTGGATTTTAGATGATGAAATAAAATGCATACGACAAATTAGTACATACGACAACTCTCCATATCAACACTGAAATTCATATCATGATGTTATGCTGTTTTATTCTAGATACTGAAATTAATGGACGCAACAATATGAATATCAACGTTAATATTCTTATATTGGCGATGTGTTGTTTTGGTTGTAGATGCCAAAATAAGCACAACTAATTATAATGATTATGAACATAAAAAGCATAACCCTTTTATGTTGACATGTGATTTTAGATGTGAAAATAGGCACATACAATGATGATGTACATCAAAAGCAAAATTCATATTATGCTGATGTGTTGTTCTAATTGTAGATGCCAAAATAAATGCGTAAGACAATTGTAGACATCAACAACAAAATTCATATTATGGTCGCATGTTTTTGTGATTCTAGATGCCAAAATAGGTACGTATAACAATAATCTACATTAAAAGTGAAATTCATGTTGTGCTTGGTCCTAATTCCAGATGCTAAATATTAAAGCAAGCACATATGACAATTATGCATATTAACAACGTAATTAATATCACGCTGACGTGTTTTTGTGATTCCAAATGCCAAAATTAGCACATATAACGATGATTTATACCAACAATATGATTCATATCATGCTAACGCATTGTCTTGATATCGAAATTGATAAGTATAACGATAACACATATCTATAACGACATTTATATTTTGTAGATATGTTATCCTAATTCCATACCCCAAATGGGGCAAGCATGGGACTCCAATACTCTAAATCTCAATAAAATAAGAGGAAGAATTTGTAAAACCATGGAAAACAATGTATTAAGAGACATATTTGGTTTTCCCAAAAAAAGAGAAAAAAAGAAAAAGAAATGTATTTTGGGAACCACAAATCCACAACGGTGATGAAAAGAGAAACACCATAAAGTAATGACAAAATTCATAAATGAAAAAATCAAATGAAGACATATAAAATAAGCATATTTCCATTGCAGCACGGCATGGTCTTCTATCTAATTCACAAAAGTACACAGCATGGGAAGAATACGTACGTTTTTGTACCTAAAAATAGAATATAATTAAAAAGGTGTCATAATAATTATTAATAGTACTATAGTCTATAAATATTGTATGCATGCAGAAAAAATAGCCGTTAGAATTCTCAGATGACGACAAGACAAGACATGTCTGCATGCATGAGTCAAAATCACTCTACGAATAGATCCGACTCTAAGAGATCTTGTTAGTTTTGCAAAGCAGTGGGCCAAATATTCTCAGGCCCATTTTGATTTTTCACTTTTGGCAGCTGAAAGTATTTTTTTTTTCAATTTTTTTCTTTATGTTTCTTCGCTCCCAGGATTCGATTGTACTTTACATTCTATTTCAATTCGCAATTTATCTCTTATTTCATCACATGTAACACTACTTTGTAATAAGGAATCCTGTCTTTCCTCTGTATTCTCATATGTGAGCACATATACCAACAAATGCACTTTTCTTTAGTTTTTACGTATTGTCTTTCATATAAAGATTGAATTACCAAATAAAAATGTAGACGAATTGAGCTCGCTCTTCAAGCTCAAATTCCAAAGATTCGAACTTGAATAATCCGAACATTCATTTATTATTCATATAGATCTCAAATTAGAGTCGAACCATAATTTTCTCAGCTTGAACTTGCTTCTTGTAAATGTCAAAAAGTGAATTAGGCACCAAGATCAAGCACATCTAGATCAAATCATTCCATTAATATTATATATGTTATTATTGGTTTATTAAAAATATTTTTCGACATATTTGTTTCAAGCACAAATATTTATAATTGAATATAATCCATCAAACATTTTAATTAATTAAAAATCCAAAAATTCAAATTCAATTCAAATTAATAGCCGCCCCCATTGACAGCCCTAACTCTCACCGTCACTCGTTCAAATTCATTCGCACATCTCAAAAGGAAAAACGAAAAAAGAAAGAACTAAAAACTTGCTAAATTCAAATTCAAGCTTCGCTTAAAATTTTCTTTTTCATAATGCAACTGAATTGCCATCTCCAAGGAGCAAAATCAGTAGTTTCGCAGGCTGATAATCACAAAACGTAAACAGAAGTGCCTGGGTACCATTGCACATTCTGAACAATTTAAAACAGGAAATAAGTATAAACTAGTAATGCCAAATTCTAAGGAACAGGAAATTCCAATAGTTTTGAGCACATCATCATTCTTCCAAATATTCCATGTTACTTGACAGACATTAAAATACAATTTTCATTTAATAAAGAAACAGACGTTCCATGTAGTTCATGCAACGCTTGCATATTCACGTGTCCATGCTTTAGCTGGCAAGATTGAAAAAAATGAACTTGGTCATGCAGTGATCACCTTCTAGTTAAATGTTATAGTATGCTTATAAATTGGAAATTAGGGATGTACCTGTTTCAACAGCTTCAGCCTCGTTTGTTTTCCAATGCTTGGCAATGTTCTCAGAGAGAGGATCGTCAGGGTTTGGAGCGCTCAAAAGTGCTTGAATGCTAAAACAAGGATAGAATGGTATGAAGCAAAGAGACTATGTGATAAATATCTTTTACGCAATCAGAAAGAGCTCACTTCAGCAGTACACAAAATCTATGTCACAGCTTAATTAAAATGGATAATGACCTCAACACCCACCAATGGGTTGGGGTTGACCAAATCGCGAAGACACCTTTTGTTGTTAGAAAAGTTACTATACCATCCCATGCTGTTAGTTTAGCTAATAGAAAACTTAACGGCACCTACATAACATTACAATTTAACCCCTAAAAAATTAAGCGTGTTACATTAATAAGGGTTCTAATTGTAATTTTACGCAGACTCCATTAAGTTTCCATTTGATGAACTAACAAAAATGGGCGTTCTTGTAATTTCCCAACCACGTTTGGTATTTTTGTCATTAGGCCGAACCTCGGTGGGTATTGAGGTAATTAACCCCAACTAAAACTGAAGAAAGAGATTAAATTAAAGAATTTATTGAAGTTTGCACAATCTTAATTCTCCATGGATGCAGGTTCGAAAAACACGTAAAGTTTCTACTAATTAGGGATCATTAAAAGTTTTGTTACCTCAAGAGTACAGTTCTAATCTGAAGGGCGGGACTCCATTTGTCCTTGAGAATGTCTAGGCATATCCTTCCAAGCTGCACTAAAATTTCATCAGGCAATGCACGAAAATAGTGGAAGAAAACATTGAGAGCAAGAGAATCAAACATGGATAACAAACCTTATCAATGTTAGGGTGGTAAATTTTAGTCAGGAAGCGAACCTGTTGGGAGATAGCATAAAAACAGTTAGGCATGTATCTTCCAATCCAAAAAATCACAATTTCATTTGACAAATTTTTCTTTTGACAAGTCTCAATAACAAAGTCCTGTCTCAGATAAGGCTATTTTATTTCCATCAGCTTAAACGTACACAGAAAATCTAAAAACATTCATTTTTAGCAGCCCTGTATAAACTTCAAGTTGTGTTTACCAAGTAACTTTTCTACCAACTAAACTCTGAAATATCTAGACCGTGCATTGAAGTTTGAACCATAAAGCATACCGGATCCTTAATCACGGACTCAACCATGGCATTCAATGTCAATGCTTGTAATGTAAAAATGGATAAAATAAAATTAAGATAAATTAAGATAAAACTGAGACAAAGCAAACACAGAGACCAACCAGCAAAGAGCTGGCTCACGTGAAGTGGAGGCATAGAGTAAACCAATATCCAACTGTATATTGTATTTGTCCCAATTTCATCCGTTCAGACAAATAATAAAGTCATAGAACCAATACATTCAGGTTATACCACCATAAAATACAAAGTATATGAATAATAACATCAAAAGAAGCAAAAGATATTCCCAAAAACCAAATGATGGGATATCAGCAGCATTGGAGTAAGGCAAATCAAGCATAACACAACATAATTCCTCTTCAACTAGATCTTCACTGTAAGTTGGATATCCTTCCAATGGTATAAACTATGACTGCCACAAGGTCAGGTTAGAGACAATATGGAAAATGTACAACATTCAAATGACTCCAATAGAAAAGGCAACTCCAACGCACAGCTCATGATATTGAAAGAAAAGACAACACTAGTCCCAAGAAGCAATTCACAAATGATTGTTTTACTATTCTTGCATCCTGTCTGTGGTTGATTGTACATGTGTGTACGAACAATTTAGAGCACGTCACAAACACAATCAATTTAGAATACCTTTGGGGCAGCCATTGGGTATTCCTCCGGTAAAAACAACTCCAGCTTAAAAACACCTCCTATAAAGTAATGCCAATAAGACAAGAAGGAAATAAAACATACATTAGATGGAATCATGTGTTTATTGGAAAAGCAAATAAAAGACATAGAACATCATCCATAGGAATTGGCAATGCACAAGCATATAAGACCATCATATCGAAAGTGAGCCATAAAAACAAGGTGCACAGCTTCCATGACTCTTCATCTATAAAGATCCAATCAGTTTTTCATGGATCAGAAACTAAAACGGTATGATAGACTTGTAAATAACTAGCAGCAAAACTCCATCAACTCAGTGATTCTGTATAGCTAAAAGCTTTTGGGATCAGAACAATGGAAGAATCAAATTCTCCAAAGCCAATTACAATCAGAGAGATTACCATTTGTAGCAAAACTCTGACCCAGAGACACTTCTTGAAGTTTTAAAAGACATAAAGGTCCTCAAAGAAAAAGATTAGGTTAAATAGTCCACAGAGGAATGTATTGGTTAATAATGAGAATTCAATAGAATATCATTGGCACATTCAGAACCGAAAGAAGGAAGGTCTACTTCAGTCAACAGAAACTGCTAGCTCCAATTACCTTCATAGGGGGACTGTGTTGGACCAAGAATCATAACATTGAAATACCGCATATTGTCTTCTGATGGAGATGCACTTATTCCTGGTGCTGCATCCACACATTCGAAACACACTCAAGTACATCAATCTCTGGTAATAATTGACCAAAAACCCAAATAATTTTCAGTTAATCCCTCATCTGATCATAAGCAATTAACAAAAATTCTAAAAAAGAACTAATTGATCGATGTACTGATACGGACACGAAGATTGAAGCCATAACATTCTTTAAAAGTATTAACGTGAAATGACTTCAGCATTACCATCCAATATATATTTTTGTATTACACACATATGTACTTGTATAAATATCATAATTGGTAACATACATAGCAGGAAGAAGTTCATGTCGGTTATCATCTTGAAATTTTACGACTGTATTTCGAGGGAGAAAAGAGTTTTGACTGTCACAAAGAAATGTAAACGAGAAAGTGATTTTGTATGAACAACACCTTCCTTCTTAAACTGTTTAGAAAACTTTGATTTATAGTTTTTTCTTCTCATTTCTAAATTACATGAAAACAAACTCCGTTTCTCAAAGACTTCATAACTTATTTTATCTTTGAGTGTCCCATTGTTAGGAGGCGGTACATAAAAAGTAAGCTGTATTTGTAAGTCAGTATAGCTAGAGAAACTAAATGCAAAAGAAGAGAAGCATTGATGCATTGCTTCAACACATTAATGAAACCTCAAAGATTCAAATCTTTCATACAGCCAAGCCAAATAAAATTTGCTGTTGTTAGAAACATTACAGAAATTGACTCGTCGATTCAAACCCCAAATATAATCAATTTAAAAGCATGCATGGAAGGAAATGGAGGAATAGACCTGGTTCGCTCAGAAGACGCTGCGTCTCCTATTAAACACCACAAAAACATTATATAAGTCAGTCAATCAACACAATCATAGCCAACGTAGGCCAAAACAAACCAATTCAATCCCAAAACTACACAATCTAGGGTTTATAGCTGAACCAAAAGAGGGATCGTGAGTACAATGCAAAGATCGGGATTATACCTTGATAATTCTACGCGGTAAATTGCTGTTCGCCATTTAATTGAATTTGCAGAGCTTTTTCCCTCCCGTCGGCTCTTCTGGTCGGAGAGTTCACGCTAACAAAAAGGGTTTTCCTCTGTTTTCTCTCACTTGAAAAATGGAAAATGATTCGGGTAGAGAAAATTTTGATGTCATTTCATTTTATATCTTGACAATAACTAAAATTTAATTAATTATTATTTGACGAGTTGAAGTGGGGATTCTTTTTAGTTTTGCAGTTTGGGGATTTATTTATTGTGATATTGTATATTCCACCTCGAAACAAATTATGAAGGTGTTCTTAGTCATAGTTTTTGAATTTGATCCCAAATTGAGGGATTATATGATTTTATTTATTTTTTTATTTTTTCCAAATAAGTGATTCCAATATTCAATTAATACATTGATGCATTAATAAAAATTAGAAAAAAAAAATCTTAACAACCCACTATATAGTAGAGAAATCTTCAAATCTATCATCTTATAAGAAAATAATCTCGCACATTGGCAGAAATCAAACTCATAATAATATCAATATATTAATAGCAATCAAAGCAGATTCTCAAAAACCTATTATGCAATAGAGAATCTTCAAATCTACCATTCAGTAGAAAAATAGTCTCACACAATGGTGGAAATCAAACTAGGGACATCAAGATCACGATTCACGAGTTTTGAAGTATGAATTTTGATTATATTATTTTTTTCATGTAAGATTATTCATTTCTCAGATATCATTAGCTTGAATCTATATTTTAGAAAATCTTATTTTTGATAGTGAACTGGAACACATAAAATTTTAAATTTCTAGGCTTGATTTGATCTTTCAAAAACTATTAACATATTATGTTTTCTCTATATTATGTCATATATACATATAGTTTGTTAGCTTTTGGGTTGTAATATATAAAAAACATATTTTAGTTGTGGATGTTTAATTGCTTGCCATTGGTCACGTTGAGATATATCATGAAAATACTTTGAAATAATTATCAAAACACCATGAGCTTTGACTTAGTTATAGTAGTATTTTCTATGATTTGAAAAATTACAATAACGTCTCCAACTATTAGATTAACAATAATTATTTGTAATATTGCCATCAACTTATTATACTTTGAAGGGGTTCAATTGTTATATTCGGTGCCATTATTATAATTGTCAAAATTAAAATGAATGTTTCTGTAATTACATCAAATTTGAGTGAGCATTGAGGTAATTGTAACCCCCTGTAAATTTAAATTTTAGTTGTGTATAAAATTGAAGTGATGATTCAAAATAATGAAAGTTTAGTTCAAATATACTAACAAATCAATTTCTTGTATAGTAAATTGGCAAGTTAATATATGAGAAGAAAAATTAAAACGAATGTTTCTATAATTACATCAAACTTGAGTGAGCATTGAGGCAATTAGTTGTGTATAAAATTGAATCGATGATTCAAAATAATGAAAGTTTAGTTCAAATATACTAACAAATCAGTTTCTTGTATAGTAAATTGGCCAGTTAAGATATATGAGAAGAAGAAGAAGAAGATTTTGATAATCTAGTTGAAAGCTATGATATTTAAAAGTTTTTTCAAAGAAGAAGAAGAAGAAGCGATGATTCAAAATAATGAAAGTCTAGTAAGAAGAAGAAGTTTTTTCGAAGAAGAAGAAGAAGAAGAAGTAGAAGTGATGATTCAAAATAATAAAAGTCTAGTAAGAAGAAAATGAAGATGATGATGATGATGATCTTGATAATCTAGTTGAAAACTATGATGTTTAAAAGTTTTTTCAAAGACTAAGTTTAAAGAATAGATCATTTAAATAAATTTTCAAATTAAAACCTAATAATATTTTTAAAAATGAAACCAAATATCCACATTATCATATTCCATGGTAGAAATTATGGTGTAGTTGAATGATTATTTGCTTTTGCAAGCTTTTAGCACAAGTTATTATCTCTTATTGCTTTTGAGAATCCTTTTGTTGACCTCTCTTGGATGGCTTATTATAAGAGTTGGTCCACTTGAGAATTTTTTTCAATTGGAAAAGCATAAAAGGGTATTGATTTTTCTTCAACCAGAATCGAATTGGGTCATGTCGATTCATCATAACTGATTCAGGGGTTATATTATAGGTCGATGAATTACACGTTAGTGATGAAAGGATATCCTAATACATATGTGTGTGTATGTGTATGTTGGATTTTCAATATTATTTTTGACTCGAAAACACTATATAATATTTGTACTCTTATATATAAAATAACAAGAAGGTCATTTTATTTTTTATTATGAATGCATCGAAAAATAGTACTCAACAAAGTCTTGACCTATATATTTCATTATTCCTTAACATATGTTCTAATTTGTCTTATAGATATACATACATATATATATAAATTTATATTAATTTTAAATTTTCTATCACAAGCTCTTTGTTTTATCATAAACAATTATGCGTTATCATTCTTGACACTTATTAGGTTGCAATAATATACTTAATTCAATAAAAGATTAAATGTAAAGATTAATAGAGATCTAATTCAAGATTATGGGATTGTGGTGATTTATTTCATAAATTATAAAGAAAATTAAGAGCTATAGATATTTTGATATAGATTAGTTGTTTTTTTATTTGTGGAGTAGTGATATTTTAATTTAAGTATGTGGAGTAGTGGTACCTAAATCATATCACTGAGTATTAGTTTATAAGTTGGTTTAAGTATTAATCTGTAAGTTAGTTCAAAAAGTGAATGTGAGATGATATTTGTTTGCTTGATATATTTAATTTAAGAGAGTGAGTTTCAGAATATTAGAAAGAGAAGTGCAAGAATCTTGAAGTAAATTATGAGGGTATTTGATATTACTTTTAGTAACAGTTTTTAGCTTTTAACTGTTAAAGAATTCTTTTGAAAGCATTTCATTAGATAATTTATGTTTTTAACAAAAGTTATTTTGAGCAGCTCGACTTGAATTTGAAATCAATTTATTTGAGGAATTGATTCAAAATTCATACA
Source organism: Handroanthus guayacan (assembly GCA_014898755.1). Lineage (NCBI taxonomy): Eukaryota > Viridiplantae > Streptophyta > Magnoliopsida > Lamiales > Bignoniaceae > Handroanthus > Handroanthus guayacan. The sequence continues at coordinate 1,517,149 of JACFYI010002358.1, forward strand.
AATCCCAACCCACATGTGATGGCACTTGAAGATGGGAATGTTATACTTGAGGCATGATAGTAACTATAAAATATAAAAAGTTAAAAACTAGGAAAAATCACTTTTTTTCTTGCAAACACTCACTATTAGCTTTTTAGTTTTTAATTACAAACACACACAATTTTTACTATTTACTTTTATAGTTAACTTCTCGACTTCTTTACATAAAAATTACTTCTTTCTAAAGTAGAAGTAATATCAAACACTTTTCATTTTTTGCCTCAACGCCATAACAGAGTGGTAAATTGAGTAACTTATTTATACCTAAGGTTAATGTCTAATTCGTGCACTTATTGTAATTTTAATATATATATATATATGTGTGTTATTTTTGTGCCTTAAATTCAAACTTAAATAGTATGCAATTGGACTATGATCCAATTTAATTAAACTATGTTTTGGACTTTTATATGACTTTCTTAGCTGGATTAGCTATTATATAGTTTCTCTAATAGGGCTAGGTTTTAAACTCTTTTGACTCTTTCGTGAGAATCTATTCATAAGATTCTTTGAAAACTCTATTATTGTAGTTCTTTTCATTATTAATAAATTCATTATCTTCACTCGTGAAAGCAAACTTTATTCAACTGTATTAAATTTGTGTGCCCTTTTTATTTTGTTTTATCTTTTTGGTTTTTTGTACTTAAGAGTCGTTTATTTCATAACAATATGAATGACTTTTGCGTGTATTATATGATAATCTTTAGCACGCGACATTATCCAATGACGAAACAATTGCAAATATAAGTAAATAAATAAATCAAATCTAATACGAATTTCACAACGATAAATAAATTTTATTTTTCACTTATTGAAAGGGACAACAATTCAAAATAACTATTTGAAATTACAACTTTTCGTTACCATTTCTCAGTCGAAAAAAATGTGAAAAGTATAGGAAAAAGAAAAAAAAAATCTATTTTTTTTCTTTTTCCATTCTTTTCCATTTTTCTTCACCATGATAACGATGAATACACAACAGGAGAAGCCAATCTTTTATTTTTAATTTTTTTTTTTTTGAAATATTCTCAAAATTAAAATTAATTAATCAAGATTAAGAAAAAAATTAATTGATTAATTTATTCTAAGAGGATGCCCAAGTTGTAGAGGACGGGGCCGCACTCAGGTAGGGCAGTCTTAGTCATGAACCCGATGGGATTGGCGAATCGGACGGTGGAGTGCATTCCGGTGTTGTCGCTGCACACGATCTTAGCTTTATCAAAGTCATCCATCGGTGTGCTGCAATCTTCCCTAGGGCTCTTCACTACGCTCACCTCACAGGAATCATTCTCGTGATCTCCCTCAACCTGTAGACTATAGTGACCGTTTGCGCCGGTGACCGCCTCCTTTGTGAATGTGACCGCATTCGTGTCTAGGTTCCTGCATTCCAATCGCACGGTGGCGCCTGTAATGGATCATTTGGTGATTAATTACACTTAATGCGTATGTATAAAATAATCAGTATACAATACATGCGGCTTGGTTTGGGTGTATTTAGTGATTACATTATGATTAATTACATTATGATCAATATATTCAATATAAATATATATTTTAATATGAAGAGATGAATTAGGATGATGCAGGCATGAAATATGAAAACACATAACTAGAATAACTACCTAAATACCTAAGGATCTCATATTTATTATACAGATATTCAAAAAATTATGGGAGTTTCAAATTTCATAACAATATGAAGAGATGAATTAGGATGATGCAGGCATGAAATATGAAAACATATAACTAGAATAACTACCTAAAATTAAATACCTAAGGATCTCATATTTATTATACAGATATTCAAAAAATTATGGGAGTTTCAAATTTCATAACAACTAGTTTCGATTGTCTAATGTAGAGTCAATTTGCATGTGAAATAATTAGAACATAATTTGATGCATGTGCATATAATTGGTAATAGTGTTCAAGGTGATCGCATGACACATAATAGATATAGTCTGATTAAATTTCAGTTACAAGACTTAGACAGGTAATGAAAAGGTCATTTTAAGAAAAATCATATCTAAACACACAGAAAAGAGAAATATTGCTTATTAAGGGCTCTTTAGGAAAATTAAATACGGAAGAAGGACTTATAAAAACAAAAGTATATATCACAGTCGTTTATTATTCTAATGTCTATGTGATGACATCTTTGTAAAATTTACTAGATTAGTGATTGCAACTAAATAGGTGAAATTCACATTGAATCCACCATACATATAAATGAATATTGGTCTAATTCGAGACAATAAGCCATCAATGCAAAATTGACAACATATACCATTTTTGAAATTATAAAATGAGATATGAGATATATGAATGAATATTACCTACGAGTCTCTTAGAGAGTTCGGTCTCAAACTGGACACGGCAAGGGTCACAGTAAACATCGCCCTCCACATTGAACACTCCTTGTTGGTGGCCATGGGCAATGGTGGCAAAGGCAAGGATGCAAAGGATGAGAGCAACAGCCTTTGCCATTTTTTTTTTTCTTTGTTTTTATTTTTTATTTTTTTCTCTTTTTTAGCTGTGTTTCTTTCTTCTCTTGTTGTGTGATGAATTGAAATGGTGTTTGGATTAAAGTATTTATAGATGAGAATTGAAGAGAAACCAATGGAGGAACGATTATTGTGCACTATTTTTAAGGGTATTCCAATAAAATTGGAGAGAATGAGACTCATTCCACTTTCATACACAACAATGCAAGGCAAGATTGCTTCCCCCCACCCCGAACAAATTTTTATTGTAAGTTCTTTGTTTTGTAAATTTCCTTATTTTATTTTATTTTATTAATTGATTGAGGAAATATAAAGACCTTTTTTGTACATTTGTGATTAGGTCTCTTGTCAAATTGGGACTTGTTGAACTTTTTGTGAGGGTTTACTAGGGAATAACATAGTCCTTCATGTCTTTGTTACAAATATTATTTTAGATTGTTTTATTTTAATAGTTGCTAATATTATTCATAGGTGTTCATGTAATCCACAATCAAGTATTTATACAAAGAAATATTTTGTATATTTAATATTATTTGTGATATGAAATGGATTACGAAACACCGTTAGGAATAAACAGATCTAAATTAAATTTTGACATAATGTATTCTAACCCAATGTTTTGGATAAGACCTGAAATAGCGCCATTGACTTTAAAAATAATAGTAATGAAGAAGTAATAATACTCATCATGAATGTAATTAAGAGAATCGTTTTGAAGAAAAGAAAATATATATTTGACACAATAAGCTTGTAATATGCCTTCCATTGCTACCTCGAAATCCTCTTATCTTTCACTATCTTCAAAAGAGTAGCATCGAAGGTAATGAGTCAAAAGGGAAAAGTGTACATTATCCCCCTTTTCCCCATTGCCAAAAGTGGCGCTTTCTCCATTGGAGGTCGTT
>JACFYI010002358.1:1524654-1542462 GCA_014898755.1 Handroanthus guayacan
TATTTGGTAAAAGTTGGTTTTCTATTAGCAATAGTGGAAGACTATCTTGTTTTCTTAAACATGAAGCATAACTTGTTAATAATCACTGGATTTGATAATCAAAATATAACAAGTAATTGAAAAATTTTATAACAACGCAACATATTAAGTGTAGCTAAACTCATTATATTGATATATGACAAGGGTAATGGGAATCTCATTGCATAATTTAAATCAGATCAAGATGCTATCAAATTTTCAACATGTTAGACAGTGTAGATTAGAGTAAATATCGAATAACTTAGATCAGACTAAGATGCCATCAAGCATTAAACACGTAATCATATGACCGGACACTTGGCATTCAACTTGTAATCATATGATCAGACAATCGTTATATTGAGTTAGTTATAAATTTGTAACAAATCACCATCCCGCATCAACTAAGTAAGAATCGATATAGTGAATCTCTTCATTTAATAACCAATTTTCTAGAGATGAATTGTGTTCACAGCAACGAGTACTAAAACAGCCTAGAAATGAAACCGACATGAATATCGAGTTACAACCTAGAAGTGAGACTCGTGTAAATGTCGAGGTATGGCTTGCCCAGAGAGGGGCCCACACCACGAGGGATATTCTAGGTATATTCACATTAACCCATTTTCAACAATCTACAAACACTCTAAGAATTGACAACAAGAAATAAAGTATTAACTCCATGCAGCAAACTTCATAAAGTAGGTAAAATGCACCATTAAAACCACAGGTTTTAAAACTGCAAAGATGATAGTCCATTAGCATTATGATCAAAGCTTGTCTCATAAGCATACAATTTGATCAAACACACTTATGATTCAACCACGTCTCCGATAACTCCAGGGGTACATTCTTTCATTCAAACGGAAGGGGGAAAATAAAAAAAAAGCGAAAAACACAGGGATATAATTTAACCGGTGTTCTGCAAACCAGCAGCAATACCCTTCATGGTGAGGATAAGGGTGTCCTCCAAACCAGGTGCATAGTCACTTGTGGGGTTCAGCTTCACAAGTTCAGCAGCCGATTTTGATTCCACATACTCCTTCGAAATGTGTGGCCTTAGCTTTACGTGGTAGTTTGGATCACGAATTCGCTTCAAAGTGTATGCCTGGCTCACGTTCAAGGTCGTGATGTAGGAATCACGCAGTCGAAGTCGTTGCTTCAAGTAGGGGTCACCTTCAAGAAGGTCCTTGTGTCCAGCAATCTATGGAAAGGGTAGAATGGTAAATACGAGGACATTATTAATAATAATGGTTAATTACCAAAATACCCTTGATGCGGTTACATTAAAGAAAAAAGAAAGAATCTATATTGCGAAATTACAGTAGGTCCTGGTGACTTAAAACATGACCATTGGAACTCACAAAGCTTGTGAATAGTCTATAATGTCCCCGGCTAAAAGTCTAAAGTATGAAAATTGAAAAGTCCAATTCATTTTCGTTTCAAGATATTTGCTAGACAATAGGGTTGTGAAATTATGTTTTGGCTAGCATTAGCCGTTCCACTAAAGACGATTAACAGTTGGTGGAATCCATATAACAGAGGTAAATGTTGTGGAGGCATTTGTAATTTCAAAAGATAAAGAGGATAATTCTGTAAATGGTCCAAACCTTGAGGTGTTTTGGTAATTACGCTAATACTTGCCTAAAAATTTCCAGTGGAACTTTTGTAAATATAGTTGTATAGCCACAAGAAATTACCTGGAGCAGAAGGGACTTGGTTTCCTCGTAGTTGGACCTCAATCGCTGGCCAAACGACCACAAGTCTTCCGACACAAGGAGCTTGTCGTACAATGCAGCAATACCAGGATCGCCCTTGGCGAAAACCATCTCAACTAAGTCGATTGTGACTCTAAAGAAAGGCCATCCATTGTACATATCTTGCAGCATTTTGAGGTTACGGATGTCCTTTTGTATGGCATATTTGAATGCTGCCCCAAAGCCTAGCCAGACGGGGAGATGAAATCTCGTCTGCGTCCAAGCAAAGATCCATGGGATGGCTCTTAGTGATTCAATGCCACCACTAGGTTTCCGTTTGGATGGACGACTGCCGATGTTCATTCGACCATACTCTAGTTCCGGTGTTGCCTAAGATTCACAAAATTTTTATGTTATTCAAATATTTGGAGAGAAAGAAAATAAACATTATTCAAGATTTGTATCACTTACAAGGCGGAAATACTCGACGAATCGGGGTTCTTTAAAGACGATTGAACGGAACTCCTCGGTTGCAATGACAGCAACTTCGTCCAAAAGTGCTCGCCACTCAGGTTTGGGGGCAACAGGGGGATGCATACCGTGTTCTAGTGTAGCAGCTGTGAAACGTTGGAGTGTTCTGAAGCACAAGTGCTCCTCCCCAAAAGATTGCTCAATAACTTCTCCCTGAACCGTAACACGGAGAGATCCGTGTATAGTGTCTGGTGGTTGAGACAAAATAGCTAAGTGAGTCGGGCCACCTCCTCGTCCTACAGTTCCACCTCGACCGTGGAACATCGTTAGTTTCACGCCATGTTCCTTTGCAACCTTAATAAGCTCCTCTTGAGCCTTGTACAATTGCCAGGCTGCCGAGAGCCGACCAGCATCTTTACCGGAGTCCGAGTACCCAATCATTACTTCTTGCTTTCCATTGATACGTCTTTTGTACCAATCAATCGAGAAAAGACGTGCAACTGCAGCAGGAGCGGCCTCTAGATCGGCTAGTTTCTCAAAAAGTGGAACGACTCTCAATGGCTGCTTCACGTGGCATTCACGTTGTAGAAGCTCGACTGCTAACACATCAGACGGTGCCGTCGCCATTGAAATGATGTACGCGCCAAAGCAGTCAGCCGGGAGCTCTGCCAGGACATGCAATGTGTCCAAAACATCAGCAATCTCTTCAGTTTTCGGGAGATCAGGTCCGAAGAGGGGTCGTTTGCCACTGAGTTCAGACAGCAGCCATTCTTGTTTACGCTCTTCAGGCCATTCTCGGTATGAACCTATTTCCAAGTGTCTAGTTATCGCATCTAGGACATCGGTATGCCTGTCTGACTCTTGCCTTATGTCAAGTCTCACTAGTGACAATCCAAAGGTTGAGACTTGTCTTAGAAAATCGAGAAGGCTACCGTCGGCTATAGGTCGGTCACCACAAGCACAAAGAGAGCGGTAACAGAGCTCAAGAGGTTCCAAGAACTGTCAGAAAGATTAAAACCCATTCAGCACCATATGTAGATAAGAAGCGCACAAATAATACCTAATCAAGTTAACATATATTCAAGTTAATGAAAATATAGCACAAGTATGGAGGGGAGAGAGAGAGACCTGCTCGACATTCGTGTAAGTCGCCTCTTCAGGGATATCAGACATCCCATGAGCTAATAAATGACGAGAACGCTCACGTGTCTGATAGAGCTTATCCCTCACATCACCAAGAATGACACGGTAGGGCTCATTTGGTGGAATCGTTTTCCAAAATTCTGCATTACAAGGAAGAATAATATTCAAATCTTCACAAAAAGAATTAGATGATACAGAAATTAGTTGTAGACGTTACATAAATTTTGCACTTGGATTGCATGAATCTTCTCATTGAATAAGAAGCTATGTGATGATAGAAATATTTTGCCGGAAGACAACTGATTCCAAGAGAACATAGAGAAGAATATTTGCAAATAAAGCAAAATTTGGAGGTTACCGATAAAATGCTTGGCATCTCTCTTCGAGGACCTGTGGAGTTCATCAGCTCGAACACGAAGCTCGTCACTGCAACGCCACATGGACATCTGGAAAAAGGCAACAGAGTTAGAAGAAAAGCAGCCCACGTTTCAGGAATGACTAATCTTAACTAAAATTAAACACAAATTTGTCAACCAAATTGAAGAGTACCTCGAACATGAGATCCTCAATTTGGGAATAGTACAAGTTAGCAGCCATCATTCTCGCCAATAAGCAGACGTCCCGAGTGACCTCAGGGGTTACCCTTGGATTTCCTGCAATTATCAATTAGATTTTATTTAAACACAACTGAAACTTTAAAACAAATTAAACCGACTATCGCTCGTTTGAGAAACTATAAACAGATACATAATTGTTGAGGGCTTAAAAAATATACCATCACGGTCTCCACCCATCCAAGAAGAGAACTGAATTAGAGGGGCATTATACGGAATACGTTCATTAATCCCGATATTCTTAAGTGCTGTATCAACACGGCGAAGAAACTTCGGTACACCTTTCCAGATTGTTTCATGAAAATAACTCATTCCGGCCCTCATTTCATCTTGCGGGGTCGGGGGAGTTCTTCGGATTTCATCAGTTCGAAAAGCAGCTTGGATCTGCAAAATATGGGAGATAGAGAAATAAAGCAACAATTAAACAAGCTCTTTTCCTTAGATAATATTAGAGATGGCAGATACCGACTTTACGAGGTAAAAGAACAATGACAACACTAAATTCATTTAGAAAGACCATACGTGTGAATACAAATTCATTGTGTTTACAAGTAGTTGAAACAGTAATATTTACACAGATTTATCCAAGTACTAAAACTCCAAGTCGTATGAAGTCATCTCATATTAAAAAATGAAAGATGTACCTAAAAAACCTACTTGTATAATTTGTTCAGATTTGGGATAGAGAAAGGGGGGTATTTTGGATTCGTGTCTGGTGAGATATCCAAGAACTGAACTTTGGAACTCTAAATAGAACCGTTTCACCATTTCTTGAATGGCTTCGATTTAGGAAAATTCTCATTCGACTCACAACTTAAGAAAACTCAGCATAAAGTATACAAAACAAATTACTCCATGCATAATAAACTAATAACCATCGATAGTTTACCTCCCTCTGCAAAGCCTCGTCGAGTTCCTGTTTATCATCAGGGGTGATGTCCTTGGCATATAACTGAGCTAAGCAATTCCGAATCCTGAAAAAGACAGAATCAGGCCGTAAAACATAAGAGTCGAAGAAATTAATATAAATGAAATCCAATTGCACGAGAATTTGAAAATCAACCTTCCGTGCTTCTGAAGCAAGGATCTTCGCACAGACTGAGTAGGATGAGCCGTAAAGACGAGATCCACAGTCTGATTCTTCAATGCATCAAAAACTTCTTGAGGAGACTTCTTCAAATCAACAACAAGTCTCTTGATAGTCTCTTCAATATCGGATTCAGTAGTCGCATTGCTCTCATCAGTATAATCTCCCTTTTTCTTTTTGTTCCGACGACGATAAGCAATCTGAACCTCCTCGGCCAAGTTGGCCAAGCTAAGCATGTGAGAGAATGCTTTTGTAATGACGATAGAATCCCCCGGATCCAAACTTGTCAACACATTTCCAAGCTCTTCTAACTTCTTTGGATCACGCTTGTTTTCGTACTCTGCAGAAAGCTCGTAACATTCTTGCACCTACAATTATAGAGGAAAAGTAAAAGATGGCCTTTAGGGGGTGTTTGTGACAGCTTTTGCTTTTTTTTTTTCTTGGGATTAAAAGCTGTAGAAAAAACTCCAGAGAAAGTTGAGAATGTTTGAAAATGAAAGTTAAAAGCACAAAGAAACTGCAAAAGTTGGGTGATGACTGCTTTTAACTTTAAGCTTTTTTCCTCCTTAAATTTAGAGAATCAAAAGCAAATGCAGTGTCCCCAGACACTGCAAAGCAACTTAATTAAAGCTAAAAGTTGAAAAACGCTTTCTAGGATACGAACACCACAAGAATCAATTGTATCCGAAATTCAAAGTAAAACAAGCAAAAAAGATAAGTTTTACAAACTTCAAGACATACTAAAAATAACCAAAATTTCTTATTCAGAATCATCTTGGATTACAGTTTTATCACTCAGAACAGCGGATAGATCCAAAATATTAAAACTTACAGAACTACATAGATGATCTTGTTCATATGGGCTCAAAGTTTCTAAACTTGAAACTTCAAATTCCATCAATTTTCATATAAAACTTAAAACTTTTGAGATTACACACAAAGTAAAGGTCCATTCTTTACCAATAAATCTTGAACTTTAAACTGAATCACTTATCCCAAGATCAAAAAATGTAAGAATTATAGTGATCCACTAGCCAAAAGAACTAATAATCAATGAAATGCCTCAAACATCAAGATCAAAATTCTAACATCATATTCAAATCAAATCCCAAAATCCCAAATCAAAAAAGCTTACAGTTTCTCTTAGATCCTCTCCATGCAAATCCTGAAGAATATCAAGAAATCGATCCAAAAGCAGGGCATCATACTCAACAAGCTTATCATCCTCAGACACTTTTCCAGGAACCAAAAGCCTTAACTGGGCATCAATGGATGCCATTTTCTCCAGATTTCTTGCGGCCATCGAGCCTTAAACTTAGGGCTCCAATAGCAAAATATCACTGCAAAAACACGATTTTTGAATCAATCAAGAGCGGTAACAAATTCTGATCATGGCGCAGAAGAAAACAACAGAAAACGGAGCTTGTTCATGCAAAGCCATAAATTTCACATGCAAGTACAGTCCATTTTTGAAAATGACACTCTTTTTTATAATTTTTTTGAATCTGAGAAATTGAAAGTTGACTGTGAGTGTTCATGATGGTATACCTGAGTCTGGGCTAGTGAGATTCTTCCTGGAGAAGAAGGGGATCAGAAAGTTTTGAGAGAGAGAGAGAGAGAGAGAGAGAGAGAGAAAGGGTAGAGAGTGTGTTGTGATCCAACGATAATGCCGATGATCCAATATATAGACAGAGCAGGGAATAAAGAGAAGAAAAGAGTTCTTAATTAACTTTTCTTTTTCCTTTTTTTTTTTTTTCCAACTTTAGACTGGAGAAAAAAAAAAGGAAAATTGTTTTATTGTGGAAAAGGAATTAATTTTGTGTGTAATGGCCCTCAATTATGCCCATTTCTTTATTTAATTTGTTTACATTTATTTTTTTAGTAAAATAATTAAAATGTTTTCATACACTAATTAAAATATTTAGTAGTTATTGACTAATAATTGTTGAAAGTGAGGAATTACGAGAACACATTTAATTTGTGTTAAAAAAAACCATTTTGAAGAAAAAGAAAAACTTTTTGCTAATTTTACCTAATTTTAAAAATTGATCGAAAATAAATATATCTGGCCATTTTTACTTGTGGAAAATGGATAGTGGTCCTCGAAATAAAAAACAAGATACTAGTCTTAAATATTTTTGGTCAATGTTCAAATTTATTACAATCTAATAATGCTCAAACTCGTCGTGGTCCAATTTTTCTAGGTAATTTAACATATTTATGTGATGCAAAATTTTATTCTTATGAAAAAATGCTTTTCAATTATAAAGATGTATCATTTATAAATTCACTTGATATTTTGAGATTGTCCTAGTATTAGACAATTTGACAAAGTGATGTTTGCCACAATATCTTTATTCAAAAGCAAAGTAATTTCAACTTTTTTATTGAATTTCATCCATTTTAGATGTATTTTAGTTGTTTGTAATTAGTGCTTCTTCTAAAATTAAGGTAATTTTTGTAGCTGGTTGCGAAAATCATTTACATGATTAAAAGCTGCTCAAAGCTCTTTATAAATATTTGAAAACTCTGCTTCTACTGTAAGTTCGCTAAAATTAATAAATAACAATCTATAATCTCATAAATAGTCTTGAGGTGCCTTATAAAGTGCTATAGTTATTCCTAATAATAAAAGTAAATAATTATAATTTCAAACACCATTATTTTTCGTTGACTTACAGTAATTTATTTAATGGTCTCCAAAAATCAAATACTTTTTTATTGCACTATGTTTTTTCAGATTTCAGTAAAATTAAGTAATTATGTATTTATATAATCTATTACAAATAACTCCTAAGCATGAAAACAAAAATTATAAGCAACTTTGACGCAAGCTTTGATTTTTTTCAATTTGACTTTTATATTTTCAAATACTCTTAACTTTCTTTACAATTATATACTTTTTTGAAAAGCTGTAGCTATTGCACACATTCTCAATGTTAGCATATCATAATAAAATTAATGATAAAATTTTCCTTATTTTATTTAGATATAACAATAATTTTCCAAAGCCAAATAAATATTTCAAAAATTACTGTTGGGAGAAATTATTTTTTTTAAAATGAAGGAAAAAAAAAAGGGGTAGTGACGTATGTCCTTAATCATGCACTTTTATTGGTGTATTATAAAGTGTAGCAGAAAAGGTGTGGATCCGGAGGCCTCAAAATCACAATACAGTAATTTTAAATACATGCTACGTATATTAAATATTTTTTTATAAAAATATTTAATAATAAATACAATACACATATTATGTATTTAAAAATATGAAATAGGAGATGGAATACCATTTGAAATAGGAGATTCTGTCCCCTTCATAAGAAGTGAGCTTTTACGGTCAAAGTCTCTTTCCGTCTTTTCTCTCTTTTCTATGATGGTTACCCTTTCTTTTTCATATTAATCGCTTTCAATTTTTAGCAACTAGAGAATATGCCTTAAAGGTGCTTTATGGTAATTATATTAATAATTATTAGATAGCTCTCAATTGATCATATATGAAAAATTAAAAAAATAAAATAATGTGCGTTAATCTTACATCATTACTTATGATATTCAAACTCGAAGGCCTCTTTTTCCTATTCAATTTAATAAAACAAAGTTGTTATCATATGTGTAAGTGGGGCGATATTTAAAATATCAGCCCATCTTATTAGGTTTTAATAATACATAGTATTGTTTTACATCGAGTTAAGCAAAATACTGAGTTCTTTGTCCTGTCATTTGAGATGATGAAACCCCTTGTCGAATCACGAATGCGTAACGAAGGAATAATAACTTGAGCAATTAAAAATTCATGTCAGTAATAGATTTGGGTCATCATCATTGACGACATTTTTAAGAACGACAATTATGCTTCTCTTCGCAATTCTCTTGAGTGGAGAGGTTATAATAATACCAAATCTTATTTCACATTAAAAGAATCAATGATCTTTAATTAATTTACTAGACACTCCCTATATTTCACTCTTCAATAAATATGTTCAGTACAAAACCATCTCAATGTATAATAATGCAATAATATCTCGATGCAATTGATCAGTATCATAATTTGGACATGACCGAACTCTAGTCATGAATTGATCGAACAAAAAATAAAAGAAAAAGAAAAAAAACACCTAAAAGCATATAAAAGTACACATCCAAATAAATTTTCAAGTTAAGTATCAAATATTGAATTAGGATATGTCCCCTATTTTACACATACCGCAAAATTTTCATGTGCTTAATTTTAATTGTCCAAATAATATTGTTTTTCTTTAATTTCAAATAATTTTCTATTATTCATTTTTACTTTTGTTTTAACCTCAATTTTTTCAACTAATGGCCACCATGGAGCTACTTTTTCTCAAAGTTGTGCTTATTAATTAAAAAATATTTAAATAGCATTTCTTTGTGGCTTCAAAGTTTCATTAATAAATTGTACTAATAATTAATTCAGATTCAATATATATAAATTCTCAAAAGTTGCTCCACTTCATCCAGACTAATTTTAATAGCTTCCTTTTCTCTCCTTTTCCTTATTTTAAGGGAAAAAAGAGCCAGAAAAAACCATGATAGGTAACGCCTGCACCAATAATCACTTGTCATAAGATGCTTTAATTCCTTCATTTTTTTTTTATAATAATTCATTCATATTTTATATAACAATCCAAAAAAGATTTAAGATTCCTTCATATTTTAATTTTTTAGATTGTTCTTAAATTTAAAATTTTAAATCGGACCATTCGACGATTTATATAATGTAGTCCATATTGCATTTTTAATGTAAACTAGTAACTGTGGCACATTCAATGCGTGTGATTAAATTTTTTTGTTTACAAATTTAAAAAATATTTATTTATTTTTAATAATGAAAATATATCTTAATTATTGAATATTGATACTTGATTTATGTTGTAGGTTAACATGATCGAAAGATAAATTCAAAAATACTAAAGTTGGAAAGAAGAAAAGTATAATTGAAAAAAAAAGAATTAAATAAAAAATAAATATTAAAAAAAAGAACTAAAAGAAAAATATTTTGTTTTTATTTTTTATAACTACCTTGTCTTTATTTTTTGTAGTAGGGTTATTTTTGTACATTTAGTAGGACGGAGGAAAAAAAAAAAAAACTACCTTTGGTCCTCTTACTTTATATATAGTATAGATATTTACAATTGCAATAAACTTAAAGTCTTGAAACTTTGTAATAACCAAATATCATTTTCAGGTTATTTTTACGTCAAAATATGATTTATTCATTAGAACAAAAAATAATATTATACATCACTAACCTAATGTAAACATATTGCTTTACGCGAATATAACAACATTGTATCATTTTCACTTTTCACGAAAGCTAAAAAAATTACAAAAATAAAACTGAAAGTGAAAATGAAAAAGGAAAATTTTCCTGAACACCCATGAGGTTTGCCTAATTACAAAAATGCACTTATTACTTGAGAAGTTGCAATTACACTCCTTGCTGTTAGATTAGTAGGGAATGTACTTATAATGTTTTGTTTAATTTGTTATATTTTCAGGAAGTCTAATTATAATGAGAGTATAATTTTAATTTTTTGAACCACATAAAATATTTTAATAATTAAGTTAAACTTTTCAAGAGCATTGAGACTAATTTCAATACAGATTAATTTCATATTATATTCATGTGAATAAATATATATATATATGTTAGAAAATGGTGCTTGGACCTAACTCAACCCCAAAAGCTAGCTTTTGGGGTTGAGTTAGGCCCAAGCTCCATTTTCTAATATGGTATCAGAGCCAGACTTATTCATGATGTTGGGTTATTAATTATCTATTTCATATTATTCCATACTCCAGATGTTCATTCCTGGGTATGTGTTGTTTGTCCACCCGTTTCATATTATCTCACGCTCCAGATGTTCATTCCTGGGCGTGTGGGGGGTGTGTTAGAATCCCACATCTGAAAAATATCAAAGTCTTGGCCACTTTATATGGTCCTGGGCAATCCTCACCCCCCACACGCCCAGGAATGAACATCTGGAGCGTGGGATAATATGAAACGGGTGGACAAACAACACATACCCAGGAATGAACATCTGGAGTATGGAATAATCTGAATTAATAGCCCAACATCAGGAATAAGTCTGGCTCTGATACCATGTTAGAAAATGGTGCTTGAACCTAACTCAACCCCAAAAGCTAGCTTTTGGGGTTGAGTTAGGCCCAAGCTCCATTTTCTAATAATATATATATCTACACTACTTATAAAGCAAGAGTGTCAAAGTTTTTTTTTTTTTCGTCATACTAAATGTAGGAACATGACCATATTACAAAAAAAATAATGATAAAGTAGTTATAGAAAATAATAACAAGATATTTTTCTTTAGTTTTTCTTTTTTAATATTTATTTTTTATTTCATTTTTTTTTCGGTTACAATTTTTTTCTTTCCAGCTCTATTGTCTTCAAAATTGTCTTTTCATCATGTTATTCTACATAATGAATTCAAGTAAAAATATTTAATAACTAAAAATTATTTCATTATTACAAATAAATAAAAAAAATTAATTTTATGAAATAAATGAAGCATATGCATCGAGTATGTTACAGTTTCTAATATATATAGATAGATAGATATTCATACGTAGACATGGCTATAATAGTGCCACCAATATATATATATATATTTACTTATATATTCGTGGTTGATGATTGGGTATCAATACGTGCTCCATCCATAATATCCTGTTGCAAATCCTTGTCGAAGGTCCGCCTCTCGTTGTTTTTTATCTTGGAACTTTTTGCTTTGTCCCCATTTTGGGAAGTTAGGTAATGTTTGGATGTTTTTAGGGAATTAAGCTGAGAAAATACATAAACATATGTAAAGTTGTAATAGTGAGTTGTCCAGTTACTCTCTCTCTCTCTCTCTCTCTCTCTCTCTCTCTCTCTCACACACACACACACACACACACACATACATATACACACACACATAGATATTAGATAAATTATTACACTTTTTTTTCTTAGAGATTATTAATTAATTATTACAAAAGAATAATTTCTATTTATATTATTTAATCAATGACAAATAAGTATACATAAGTCTACCATCCAACAAAAAACAAATTACACTCAGTAGATAAATGATTACATATAGCCAATTTAATATTTCACTGCATTCAAAGATCAGATATATATTAACACAAGAAAAATTTTTAAAACTACTATACAGTTAAAAAAATCTCAAAGCTACCATATGATAGTAAATAGCTCACACGTCAGTGGTAAATATTGAATTCATGAGACCTCCACGTGCCACTAAAACAGGAGCATGTGCAATTATATAATAATGGAAGTTATTTTTCGACATAAGTCACAGTTATAAAATTTAATGGGATATTTTAGAAGCATCAAGTGAAACATAGGAAAAAGGAGTCTGATGCTTTATAGATACTAGCAACTGTTGTACATTAGATGCATTTGCTTAAATTTTTTTTATTTACAAAATTAAAAATACTTATTTATTTTTTATAATAAGAAATATTTCTTAATTATTCAATATTATTACTTAAATTTATTATGTGAAATAATATAATCGAAAGATAAATTTGAATATACTAAAGTTTGGTAGAAGAAAAGTATAATTAAAGAAAAGAATGAACTAACAAAAAAATTGAAAAAAAATTAAAGAAAGATGGTTTGTTTTTAATTTTTATAACTACTTTGTCATTATTTTTTGCAATAGGGATATTTTTGTACATTTAGTATAACGTATAAAAAAAACTATATTTGACCCTCTTGCTTTATATATAGTATATATTAGTAAATGTGGCAAACTTAATGTATGTCTAAATTTCCACGTGTAAAATAAAAAAAAATTATGTTCAATAATAGTGAGTTTTTCTTAATTATTGAAATTTTTTTACTTGAACTTATTACATAGAATAAAATGATAAAAAATAAGTTTTGACATAATAAAATTGAAAAGAAAAAATTATAATCAGAGAAAAATGAAAGAAAAATAACATATCAAAAGTAACTATCTAATGGTCCAACACATTACATATAGTACAGATTTTATATGAAAAAATACAGATAATTGTCAAAATTATGTAAATTGGAAAATAAATAAATACCAACAACAATAACAAGAATAATAACCATAATATAGCATTTCTTTTAATTTTAATGTTTTCTTACAATGTAATGTTTGAAAGTTAATATAATATTGGGATAATATAAAAAATATTGCTTCAATATTTACTTCTTCTTCTTTCTTTCTTTTCTTTTCTTTTGTAAGAAAAGGTTATTTAATTTGTTCGTGATGGAGTGTTAATATTAGTAAAAAGGAAATATTGGATTTGAAATTTGGGAAATTATTTTTTTTACTTAAAAAAAAAAAAATTCTCCAAGATGTAGCAAATTGTTTTTTTGTTTCTTTGGGACAACTTTTCTGAAGTCAGATATTTGGCCGAGGCAGTTGATACGTGGACTCAATTACGTGATGGGTGTCTTTATCATTGAAGTATTATTATTGTCCTTTTGCATTGCTTGGATTTCACAAAACAAGAAAAGAAATTAAAATTGTATATTTAAAAATAATATCATACTTCATTTTTATTTTATTTAAAAAATAATAAGAAAAATAGTCCACTGTAAAAAAAACTTTAGGGCAAATTTTACTAATAGTCCCTTATGTTTCTATTTTTTCTCACTTTAGCCTCTCATATTTTATTTTTAACGTAAGAGTTTTTAAATTAATAAGTTTGTATCACTTTGGTCCTTTAGCCAATTTTTCGATTAATTTTTGCTAGAAAAAGTATTCATATTAACATTACCGGCCATTTAAAAAGGACAAAATTGTCGTTGACCCATGGATTAAAAAAAGAGAAAATATGAGCAGATAAACACGTTATTCTTCAAGATATTGGTGATTGGTAAAGTCTCTTATTTGAATACTTCCTTTTTTCTTTATTCCTTACTTAAATAAAAATTTGGTGTTTTTCAAATAGGGGGTAATGCTGACATAAGTCTTTTTCAGAGGAAAATGGCAAAAAATGGTATTAATTTATTAGTTTGGAGACTCTAAAGTTGAAAATGAAAATAAAGGATTAAAGTGAGAAAAATGAAAATATTATAGACCATTATTGACATTTGACCAAAACTCTATGCTTTATATATATTCCAAAAAAAAAGAAAAGCAAAATAATGATTTCCTAAAAATATTTAGCTTTTTTTTTTTAATTTTTTATTTTATGACTTAAGCTTTATTTCAGACCCTAAGGGGCAAAAATAAGGGGACAGTAACATGTACCTGTCCGATCCAACCTCAAAACTCCAATTTAAATTCATCTTAAATAATTTTTAGGAACCATAAATATTACAAGGACTCAATACTTTTCTTCCAAAAATATATTTGAAAATTAATTTTTATTACAAATAATTTTATAGCCTCCAAATTCATTGAATTCAAATCTATAGCAATCCAAAGTTGAATTTTTTCTTATTAGTACAATATATTTTGACTTTTGCTACCAAAATATATATAGTCAATATTTAATAAATTTCAAAAAAGTATATACTATTTAATATTCGAATCATATCCTTGGAAATTATTATTTCCAGAAATTTATGAGAGAGTTGACTCTTGATTTAACAGTCTGCGGGCGCGACTCTAGCATTAAAATGTGGCCTATGATGTCTTGCACATGACACAAAGGGTTGAATTTTTTGATCCCTATGAATAATTAAATTATTTTATTAATTTGGTAATAATAAAAAAATAGAAAGAATATTGTTTGGAATCGTAGTATATGTTGCCTACCTTTTTTTTTGTTTTAATAAATGGTTCATATTATTGTGTGGGATGGTATGATATTATGTTGAAATTCAAATCTTTAAATGTTGTTAATTTTAAGTGGAACGTTTTGATTATGAATCACTGATAGTAACGAGTTTCAGTAAAATTTAGAATTATTTTGATTTTGTTTTCAAACTGCAAATATATATATATATATGTATATATTGAGGCAGAGCTTGAATTTTAATTGTGAAATTGAACTCAACTAATATCTTTATTATTATTATTATTATTATTATGACCAATTGCGACATGTTGTATATATGTATATTCCTCTAGTGTGTATTTATTTAAATATATATGAGCAAAATGAGTATGTTAGTGTTACATACAGATTTATATATAAAATATATAAATATCCTAAGTTATGGATTGGAGAAATAATTTTGCATTAATAAATGTTTTATGCACTTAGTATATGTAAAATATATAAACTATGATGCATATTTGAAATTTATTATTTTCAAAATCTAAAACTTGCTCTTATAAATTTGTACATAACTAATTCTTTACCAATAATACTATTTTCTCATATTTTAAAAGTTATTATGATATTAAAATTTAAAAATTACAAAATATAAGTCCTACAAATTTAATCTTTTTCCATGCAAGAAATCTCAGGTCTTCTAATGTGCCAAGGATCAATTTATTAAAAGGTCTTGGCGGAGCAAGTCCTAAATTAGATCAATTTTCTGCAACTGATTCACTATCATTCTTATTGGAAAAATCAAATAAAAAAAAAAAAATTCTTACACATCAACCACGAGACCACTATGGTTATGCTCAAACTTTAAATATATAATTTGACTTATAAGTGTGAGTTATAAACAAGTTAACAAAAGAAATCAAACAATAAAAATATTAAAAAAAAAATTACAATAAAATAATTTCTTTGAAAATGATTGATTTAGACACTTTAAATCTTCCAAACCGTAAGTTAAGGCAAAAGAAATTTAGGTGATCATTTGACTTAGAAAAAATATATTGATAAGTTATAGCAATTATTGCAGGCATGGGATATTGTATCATCATTTTCTTATGTAATATTTTGACTTATCAATTGCGTGGTTGGAAAACATTACCTCTGGTAACCAAACAATTAAGAGTTTAATTAATTAATTAATTATGCAATTATTTGAGAGACTTACATCATTTTCAAGCTTATAAATTTGGTTTTATTTTAATGATAATGATGATGTTTTTTGTGTATTTTAATCTTTGTTATTATTTGACCTAATAATTAAGTAACACTACACCATATTCATGCTACCCATAACCATAACTGGCAAGAACATGCCGGATTTGGTCTAAAAATGGCTATGGACTATGGTAATTGCTACATTAATTTAAACTTTATGTCACTTTAATAATTTTCATAATTACATCGATCTTCTAACTCTTAATTTTTAATATAATTTGCGGGATCCAATTCAGTATCGAATCTTGAAGTGGGTTAATATGAGTTATTTATATATATATATACATGAACATAATTAGGGTATTTTAGTTTGAACTTTAATGAAATATAATGGATAATTTTATTATTTTTAGGTTTTAATAAAAATATATGTATAATTGAATTTCTTATAATAATGTATTTGCCCTCAAGAGTGTTTTTAACGAGCCTTTTGAATCAGTTAATTCTTATTTAAATCACGTGGACCCTAATAAATATTTAATTTTTTACAAATCTAATATATATCACTTATGCAGTTCGAAGAGTGAGTTCAAAGGCCCTATTTGATATGTCTGATGTGTTTTTTTTTTAAATTACCTTTTAACATTAATCAACTTTAATAATTACCTCAACTCATTAAAAAATCCTGACCTACTTACTTTATGTATTTGATTATGTATGCAGTTTATATATTAATAAAAATTTAATTACTAAATATATACAAACATAGAGTTCTTAATCGTATCTTGGGATATTTAAATTATATATTATATTGATTATTTTATGTACACTAATCGAGTGTGTAATGTGCATATAATATTTGTGATTGAAAAGATGAATATGAAACCACATCATCAAGTAATGTCCAAAATAATTTATCAAAAAAAAAAAAAGTATTATCCAAAATTTCCAGCATTATTTCAAGTATTTTCCATTTGGGCCACTTTTTATTTGGGCCCATCATTTTTGAACAATTAAGGACACCGTCTCTACCTATGGGCTTTTTTAACCAACCCAAAGCTTATCCAATTTTTAACACAAACAAACAGCCTAATTTCAATTGGGCTTCTCTCAAGAAAAAAAATACAATTGGGCTCGAATCCAATACCAAAGATTGGGATTGATACTATTTTAACGGGCTTTAATGTCCCTTGATCCAGGGGTGTCAAGGGTTGTCAATGGTGGAGATTTTAGCCCGAATTTGATTGTCACAATTCTTTGGATAAAATGATATTACCTTTATTTTTTTATAGAAGAGGTGCATGTCCGTGTCTTATTAATACCGTGTGGATGTTTGTTTATCGTACGCTAGTATCTCTCTACCGAAAAACAATTTAGAGTTTTTTTTTTTTGAAATGTGTTTAGTTGAATATATTCGTACAATGATATTGATCTACAATTGAATGTAATTATTTCTCTCTTAAAAAAATTCTGTACCGAATTGAAATTTTAGAAAATCTTATCCTATTTAAAATATTCAATTGATCATATTTGATTATAAATATTTATGATTTGCAATAGATGAATCGAATATGAAATTAATCAATTCAATCCATTAAACATTTGCATCTGAGTTTTCATAATATTTTCCAGTTAAAATAATAACCTTGTATATATAATATTAGTAAAATATATAAAATAGAATGTAACATGTGTAGCCTTGTAAGTCTTAACACAGAAATTTATGTTCTTTGAAATATTCTATTTAGTGAAAATAATTTATTTTTTAACATCATTATTGTTACTTATTATTTAGGTCAATTTTTTCAAT
>JACFYI010002358.1:1542889-1577524 GCA_014898755.1 Handroanthus guayacan
TGGGGACTCATCGGACAGTTGAGTGCTGAAATTTATCCCTGAATTGATTGTCAATCAGTTAAGCTATTTTTGATTAAGGCTTTTTAACAAATCTTTTTCTAGATTCTGCAATGTATTAGTGAAACTTGATGGAGACTAATTCTTTTTTAATTCTTATTTTATTTTATTTTATTTTATTGTGAATTCAATCAAACACATATAAAATGATCCGCAGCATTTTTTTTAATAATTAAATTATGGGCGCAGATCCACAATTATTATGATAAGAGATGACTACCTGAATGCTTCTAATGATTTCGTCTAGTTATAAAAATATTTCTTATGATTTGAAAAAATTATAACACTCATTTCTATTAGCATTTTACATCAATAAAGTATTTGAGCTGTGATCTTCTTATATAATTTTGGATAATCCTCACGTCCCAAGCCAGTCTTTTAGGCTAGTTATGCAAAATATGGTATTAGAATTAGACTACCCTGACGTTAGCTACTAGATATTAGGCCATTGTTTCATGTTGCTCCACATTCTAAATGCCTAGGCCTTGGCGTGTGTGGTGTGTGTTAGAAACCCACATCAGTAAAGTGTATAAATTGTGATCTCCTTAAAAGGCTTCGATAATCCTCACTTTTTGAGCTAGCTTTTAAGGTGAATTATGCCAAATATGGTATTAGAACCAAACCATCCCTAATACTGGATATCCGATATCGGGCCACTATTTAATGTTACTTCATGCTCCAAATATCCAACTCTGAGCATATAAGGGGTGTGTTAGAATCGCACTTTGGTAAAATATGTGAATTGGGGTCTTCTTATCATGATCTTAGATAATCATTGCCTTTTGAGCTAACTTTTGAGGTGAGTTATTTTCAATAATTACCATCATCTGAGAACACTTAAAATAGAGCGTGCACATATTACAATTAGATTCCTAACATATTTACTAAAACATTATGAGCATATCCCATTTTTATCTAACAACAGTGGTATTATTATAATTTTTCAAACTATATGGGTATTTTTGAAATTAAATCAAATCTTAGGGATTGTTGGGGTAATTATTCTTTATTATAAACATAAATAGTACTTCTATGAGATGTAAATACGATTAACAAGAGGTTTAATGTTATAAAAACGTATTAAGTTTTTTGTTAGTTGAACCAATGACATGAGTATTATTATAATTTCTCATACCATAGAAATAATTTATTTAGTTAAACTAAATCTCAGGGATATTAAGGTAGTTATTCGTAAATATTAAACGTATGCATATTCTTTACATGGAGTTTAAACTTTTTGAAATGGCGATAATTCAATAATTATAACAGTGGAAAATTGCCCATACAACTAAGTCCTAATGTTTTAATATCCTTAATTTATAATTAAGACAAACCTGCCTTAAAATGAGGCTGTAATAATTATGCAAATATTGGAGTAGTTGGCAATTAAGAGCACCCAAGATCTCTATATTTTAATATTAATTTTTGTATGTAGAATTTCAGTGCAAGTTACATAAAGTGAGGAGAGTTAGGAGAAAAGCTGATGGGAGACAACAAAAACATCACTAACAAGCCACATTAATATAATTAGTATTTATTATTGTAATAATAAAGCATTATCAACATTGCTGTTGATTATGGGAGTGATTGTTGTGACATCTGTTTTAATGTAATTAATTGGTTTAAAATATTGCTAATCTTACAATCTTAGTATGAAATCTCACCATTATAAATATTCTTTTTTCTTTTTCTTTAAAAAAATAATATCTTGTAGATGGGAATTGAATTCCGATCCCGCTCTTAAGGGAGGGATTTTTAAGGGGAAGGTTGATGTCATTTCAATTAAGGAACTTGACTTGTTATGGATTAATTTTGTAATCATGGTAGTTAATGGTTATGGGATTAATTAAATTAAATCATGATTTTGTACGATGTTCTTTTTGAGTCATTTGGGCCAATTGAATTTGTTAAGAATTGAGAGTACATCAAGAGGTGCATCATACCATAAAAGATTATAATTTATGAGGTCTATGACTATAATAACCACGATTTTCATTTCAGGCTGGGAATTGACTAAAGACTTGATATTTTTCACAAAGTAAATATGATATTAAACATTTATTGCAATAGATGGTCCGAATTGTTTTATCTTATTACAAAGATCTATTATTTTTCATAATATTTTATTTTTTATTTTATCGTACTAATACATGCTATATAAGTGTATATATAAAGAAGTTAATCTTTAATTTAACACAATTGTTGCATATTCATAACTAGCATCGCATAAGATCTCAAAATATATAACGAAAATAAGATACTCAATCTGCATTGTTTTTTCTTTTTTTTTTTGTTCAGTTGAGAATCTCGGCCTCATTATTTAAGCAAGGGCTCATCGACAATATCAATTGCTCAAATCATCCAATTTTATGTTGCAAATGAGTTTTCATTCTCTCATACACACCTAATTAATAAATTCAACTACCTCCAAAAGAAAGACAAGGAAAAAAAGACCATATCAATAATTATAACTACTTTCCAAAGCCTCTTGTACTTAATTTGCTTAAGCAAATCTTTCAATAGTCAACCAAATCTTGTAATGTTATGAAATAAAACCTACCTTTCCTCTGGAGGTAATTCAAATTACCCATTTTGAAGGGCAAATCATGGAATTAATGTGCCAAATGAGAAATAAGAATAAAATAAGTTACCCAATAATCAAACAATGCTACAGAAGAAACTATCACTACTACCATAAATAAGTAATATAAAATAATTCAATTTTATAGTACAACATATCATAAATCTCCTAAATTAAATAATTGGAAGATATTTCAAAATGAATATTAAAATAAGCATATATCTATATCTATAAGGACTAGCCACCTGACAAGTTAAATAGTTAATGTTATTTGTCCTTTAGCCATAATATTTTTTTTTAATCCATTCTCATATGAACTACCTTCCATAAAACAACACAAATGACAAATCTAATACTCAAAATTACAAGTTCCCCCAAAATTCTCACTTCATTTAGTCAAAGAATGTTCTAAAGTGAAAGACAACTCCTGCATGCATATGTTTGGCATCTTGTGATCACAATATCTATGTGTGTGTATATATATTTATATGTTTATATCTATATCTATTTCTAATACAATCAATATCGTAATAAAAAATTAAATTGTCAATAATAATATGTACACTATTAAACGAGAAAAGGTAATGTACAAAATTCTAACACATGTTGGAGCTTAGAAAGAGATCAAATGAGTACTGATCGAATTTGAGTCATTAACCTTAATTATTTCAAACATCTTATAATATGTATTTGCATCTTATCATAAGATGTAAGATGTTATTTTAAAGTTAAATATTTGGATAAAGAAGAGTATGGAGCTTAAAAAATATTAGTAATTATAATTTTACAGTTAATATAATTAATATTAAAGGACTATGTTAATATCTTAAAAATAAGTCTAAGCTCCTTGCTTTTTTGAAAAAAATGTTATAAGATCCTAACATTTTATATATTTTGGAAGCTTACCGAACTCCATTAAAACAATATCGACTTAATTACAATTTAACATATAAATGCGTAATAGAATAAGAAATGAGACGTATACTGATATTCAGGATCAAAGTGTGATAAGGGACCCACAATGTGTTAGAGGAGACAAAAAGTTTCAACTAAGGTTACTTTAAACCTATTTACCTAGTGACTTTATCCTTAATTAACTAAGGTTACTTTAAATCTATTTACCTAGTGACTAGGTATAAACCATTGTCTCATTTTCTTTGCTAGCTAATATACTTGATAGTGATTGCCTTTCAATGATTCTACCCCACCCAAGCCAATCCCCACCCCCCCTCCCCCACCCAGAATAAAAAATAAAATAGTTTTATCTATGAAAAAGAGAATCATAGTTAATACACTTGGTACAATTAAAGGAAGAAAATAGTGTTGTCAAGCAAGAAAAAGAGGGTCTAATAAAGCACTTTGATTGGCCCCCATACAATGTCTCCTCAATAGGTTCATGATTTGATTACCCACTTGAATCAAATTCCTCCTCATTTCCAAACCAAATCATTCAGACTTTTATTAAATTAAATTAAGGGATAATTGCACTAAACTCCCGTTAAGTTTGATATAATTACCAAAACACTCCCTGAAGTTTATATAATTATCGTTGCATGCCATACTATTGACTCCTTGACTCCGGTGATAGCAAATTTAACAAAACTTATGTGAAATTACAAATACATCCTTTAAATATTTAATATATTGGCCGAAATATTAGGCAAAATTACATTTTTAGCCCCACAAGACAGGGGGTCAGCATTTTTAGTCCCATATTTTTTAAATTTGCGAATTTGGTCCAAGTTTTTAAAAATCTTACAACTTTAGTCCCAAAACCAAAATTCCATCAAAAAATTAGCGGAACTAGGAGCGTGTGGAGCGAGTGGCCATCCAAAAATCATGTGCTTGGCATGTGTTCCGTTAATTTTTGGATGAAAATGTGATCTTGGGACTAATGTTGCATTTATGTTTAAAAACTTGGGACTAAATTTACGAATTTAAAAAATATGGGACTAAAAATGCTAATCTCTCAATCTTGTGGGACTAAAAATATAATTTTGCCTGAAATATTACAAGTAGACAGCTAATTACTTGAAAATATGTTACGTACTTGCTTTGTTTAGTTCTTTAACATGTAGTTATAATTGTCCAACCCTTATGGATTATTTTGATAATTGTGTCAGATCTCAAGGGTATCGAGGTAATTTTTCCTTAAATTAATTCCCTCAATAACTATATCATCCCTTCAAGATTAATAATCCTTTCCACAATTAAAAAATCCTTACAAATGATGTCAAATGATCCAACTACTAATCAAGGATGCTCATCAGCTTCCGCTACACCCGACCAGAACCACCATCCTCCGCCGCCGCCGCAGCCTGCAGCGGCAACTCTCAGCCGCTACGAGTCCCAAAAACGCCGCGACTGGAACACCTTCGGACAGTACCTAAGAAACCAGCGGCCGCCGGTGGCCCTCACGCAGTGCAATTACAATCATGTCCTCGATTTCCTCCGGTACCTCGACCAGTTCGGAAAGACTAAGGTTCATATACAAGGTTGCGTGTTTTTCGGGCAGCCCGAGCCAGCTGGCCCCTGCACGTGTCCTTTAAAGCAAGCGTGGGGCAGTCTCGACGCGCTCATCGGCCGGCTACGCGCCGCCTACGAGGAGAACGGTGGCTCGCCGGGGACGAACCCGTTTGCGAATGGGGCTATTAGAGTGTATCTGAGGGAAGTGAGGGATTCTCAGGCGAAGGCGAGAGGGATTCCGTATAAGAAGAAAAAGAAGAAGAGGCGGAAGGGTAATGACGTAAATTCACATCAGGGTCAATCTTCTTCCGGAGTTTGATTATAACAATTTAAATGGTAAAATTTAATTCTTATATATACATATATATATATATATATATATTGTGGGATGTTTTTGTTTTTGTTTTTGTTTTTTTTTTTTTAAATTTATGTTTTTATGTTGATTTTTCTTTGATTTTCAACATTTTTATCTGGAAATGTGTAATATTTTTTCATCTTTTTGGAGATTATATTCATATGTGTGTGTGTGTGTGTGTGTGTGGATTTAGTTAGTAGAAAAAATATTTGAATTAATGTGATATATTACAGTAGATTATATCAAGAACCCTAAAGTTACATTTGCATAAACCCTAATTTCTTGGAGAAAAATATATATGTAATAGTATATAAAATGAGAAACGACGACCAACATGACTAGCTAGACAGTGTACAAAATTCATTTCTTGAGGAGAATGTGGAAAAAAAAAATTGGAAAAAACAGACACATAACACCTTTTTTTTTGGTTAATTAATTTGAAAAATATTTAATATGTCCGAAGATCATATGTTAACGTTTACTTTTGTCCAATGCTTTGTCTTTTGGGATTCCGCACGATGTTTTGCTTGCCACGGAGTACTCTCTTTCAGTGTCATCTCACCATTTTTGTTTTATATGTCTGTGTGTGTTATAAATTGTTCATCTCCGTTAGTACACACGTACTGCGTGTGAATTAATTTTGCGTATTGAATTTTCACTGATGAAATTACTATCTACAGGAATAATGCCCTTTTCTTACAAAAAAAAAAAATTAAAGAAATTAACGTTAATAATTGTGGGGTTTTGTCTCTTTGTGTAGAGGATGAACGTGGGGATTCTGTTTACCATATCAGGTCTATGAAACAGTCTCACTTCTTCAACAGCTCCTACACACACACACACACACACACACACATTTATTTTCTTCTATTACAAAAAAGGGAAAAAGGGTTTGATTTAATAATATAGAAAGACTGAAATATTTACAAAAATCGATCAGTTATAACTGCTTTTTTAGATTTTTGATTGATTCTTGATGAAATGCTAATGCAGCAGTCAGCAGAGAGACAGGGTCTGATTTTTTCCCAGCAACACACACACGACTTGCCTCAGTGATATTTAATTTCTAAATACATATATAGTGGCAATGGGATTTTTCTTTTCTTTTTTTTTTCCCTCCCAATTTGGTCCAGTTTTCACTTTCTTTGTGCATGTATATAATATATTATGACTACTGGTACTCATGAAAATTTAATATATTAATTGAAATATTACAATTAGACTCCTTTAATATATCTGGCTAAGTTTTCTATCAGCTGAACTACTATGATAGGAATGGTAATTATAGAAATGTCAGGGGTTATTTTGTTAATTATTCCAAACATTAGAGGGTACATTACCAAACTCCATTTAATTTTTCGTCGGTTGAACTAATAAGAGATGTAATCGTAATTATTCAAATCTTATACGCAATTATCCCTTATTTATTTATTTATTTATTTTTTCAGTACATACTTATGAACTTATCTACTGGTTTTCAGACATTAGTTTGAAAATGCATATGCTTATACTGGTTTTGCGCATCCTGTCTTTTTTCTTTTTTTGGTTGTCACTTCACTTATTGTTTGAGAAGAATTTCTGGCATGCCCTTGAGGTCGAAATGAGCTGTTTGAATGCTTTTAGTGTGGGTATATGTCTTAGTATGTAGCACTTTTTAATATATTAAAAGGAAAAAAAAATGGTGATAATATATGAAGTGGTAATGAAAATGCTGTTAATATTATATTAAATGATAAATAATTTTGTTATGAAAATAACTTATATGATAAAAATTGTGTTTATTTTGTTATTATAAATGTTTAATTAGTGATACATCTGTAGTAGTCATTAAAATTTTGTTACACTAATCCTAACAATTTTTTTGGTTACTAAATTTTTGACAGTATATGGATCACTAATTGTTATCAGCGCTTATAAAATCAATTCTTATTATTGTTAGGTGCTAGCTTGTGTTACTAGTTCTTATATTACACACACACATATGATAACACAAAAGTAGGGCTGTCAATAAATATTCGAAAATTCGATTAACGTTCGCATTCGTATTCGTCTATACTAAAAATTATTCATATCCGTTTAAAGTGGATGTTATTTGTATTCGATTAGGAGATATTCAATTGTAAACTGATACGAATATGGTATTCATGTATTCGATCCATTTAATATCCGCTCCGAATACATATCCGTTTGATATATCCGTTTACATATTCGATTATATCCATTATTCATATGGAATAAATAATATTTCAAATGCTATTATATATATAAGATATTTTATGAACAAATTCATGTATTTTACATATATTAAATAATATTTTATAAAAATTATACATATTGTATTATTATACATAATATATTTTAACATTTTCTAATGTGTTTTAAATATTGTATATAATTAGATTATGAACTTTTAGTCTTTTTCTCTTACAAGTTGTATTTGTTAGTCTTGCTAAATTAATTAAACCAATCGAATATGGATATGGGTATCCAAATAAAATACATATTTGAATAATAGGCATAAAAAATAACATTTAGATACGAATACAGACACGATTCGAATAATTACAATCGAGTACATATATTCAAAAAAAATATAACTATAAATGGATATATACGGATATATTCGAATTCGTTTAATATCTGACGGATACGGATACGGATATTATTTTTAATATCTGCCAGAAAACTGATACGGATATCCGTATCCGATAAGTTAATCGAACACGAATATAGAAACAGTCTATCCGATCCGTTTAATATCCGTTTACACCCCTGCACAAAAGTTATATAACTTAAAAAGTATCATTGACATAAAATAAAAATTATTTTCATTTAAAGTCAAATTTTATTTTATTCATTAATCTTTTTTATACGATCATATTGTACTTCTTTTTAATAGTGGTAAATGCTATAATTATATTTGTAAATTGTTGATCAATAATTGACTCTTGTTAATAAACTAATTTATTATGGATGATGTACGGATGTATCTGTTCTATTTGTTTAAAGAAAAAGTTATCTATTTCTTCATATTTACATATTGCAAGAGTATCTCATATATATTGTGAAATTACTTTGGTAATGTTTGATTTATTTTTATGGTATTCGCCTAAGCTAGTCTAAGATAGGATATATTGGCAATATTAGAAACTAAGGAAAGTAATTAATTGAGCAATAATGTTATGTATCAAGTTTTAATTAGCTCGTATTAAAAGAGTCGGGGCCTTGTGGCCCTAAGTTTTATTTCTCTCTTAATTGAGACGTCTTTTAATGTATTAAAACAAAATTTTATTTATACACGTAAGACAATATCTGGCAAATTTGGATTTAATTTCTTTCAAATTAATAGAAACTTTTTTTTTTTCTGGAAATAAGGTTGATAGAAATTTCTATATTAGCAAATGTGTCTTAAACAAAGCACATATACAAGTGCGTGCCATGGTATAATACTATAGAGGTGGTTAAAATGCAACTCAACCAATGTATATTTGTATTATAATTAATCACTCATGATTATCAAATAATGGGAAAATTACAACCACCTCCCCTGAGTTTAGTTGAAATTACAACCGCCACCCCTAAAATTTTTCAAATTACAAAAACTATCCCTAAAACCCTAACGGCGTCATATAACTAATAGAAGTTGCTAATGTCAACTTAATATTCTAATTTAATTTCCAAACTACTATTAGTCATATGATGCCGTTAGGGTTTCAGGGATAGTTTTTGTAATTTGAAAAATTTTAGGGGTGATTTGTTGTAATTTCACCTAAACTCAAAGGGATGTGGTTGTAATTTAATCCTCAAATAATTAATAAGGAGGAAATGTATAAATAATTCTCTTATATCTTTTATGAGGTATATAACAATGAGAAACAAAATATATATTCCAAGCTCGATTATGACCAAGATATTAAAATACGAGTGTAAAAGTTACATTTTTCAAAGAATAATTTGAAAATCACACAATTAAAGAAATTATATTTATAACCCCTTCATCAATTAGTTTTCTGCACTATTTACATAATTCAACAAAATGAAGTTATATCCACAGGTGAAAAAGAAAGAATTCATTACATGAGAACGAATTAATGTTTACTATTTGAGCCACTCGATTGATATTGCATTTCAAAGATGAATTTCAAGTAACTATATGTTAAATAACTTAATTTGAAATTCATCATGATGACTCAAAGAGATATAATGGCTCGAAATGAGATTTTAATAATTGAAATCAATTTTAACATATCAAACTTTTCAAACACACTCAATAAACCATCATCGTTGTCGTCATCATCGTTATCATAAATCTTAATTTTATTATTTAGAACCAACAATTCAAACACAACCCCTTTTTTTTTTAATGTTAATTAGCATTTAATGTTGGAAAATTTGAAGCTAGGCCATCTTTGAATGAGATCACATGCATGCATGAGATGATCATATATACATATATATATATATATAACATTTATTATATGAGTCATGACCATGATAATATATATTATTTTTGTTAATTAATTTGCTTAAGATTTTAACATTGGAGGCCTAAAAAAGATTCTTATGTCGGATCATTGAAAGATGTTTACTTTTGAAAATGCACAATCATAAGAAAAAAGGGTAAATTACAACCGGGCCCCCTGAGGTTTGATATATTTACAAAAATTTACCCTTAATTTTGTCAAATTGCGAGAAGTACCCCCAGAACCCTAACGGCATCAATTTTTTCACAGAAAGTGCTGATGTCATGGTACTCCTTAATTTCAATACCCATCAAGTCCATCAAACATAATAGAAGGCCGTGGGTGTCGGGGGTACTTTTTGTAATTTGACAAAATTAAGGGTAAGTTTTTATAAATATATCAAACCTCAGGGGGCCCGCTTGTATTTTACCCAAGAAAAAAATATATGTGGGACCTTATTCATCAATTGTTATTATTCTATCATCAAAATTCCATTTATAGTTCTTTTTTTTTCTTTGAAAAAAAGTATTTTATGGTCCAAGAATTCATTTTCAATTCAAAGGTGTGTGAGTGAGTGTGTTTTATTAAATAAGTATGAATATATATATATGTATGTATAGAGGTAGTGGAATAAAAATTAGTGCATGGTTTATGCAAGAATATGCTATACAGAATTATTTTATGGGATGTAAAAAATATAATAAAATTGGAAAGAACCCTTGGACCTAGTGTATATGGATGCATGTACTATTCAATGAATGCCTTTTAATTTATTAGTTTGTTAAGTCCATTTCAATTTCATCAAAAAAAAAAAAAAAGTCCATTTCAATTTATGGTAGTTTTTCTTTTTTAATTTTTTATAATGATGAATATTAATGGATTAAAAAATCAACATATTGATGTTATGACCTTATTTTTTCTTTTTATATTTAATAAGCTATAAACCAAACCATGGATATTTTTCTATTTTTGAACGGATCTAAATCTTTTTCATATCTTTGAGTTTACGCTATTCTTTGAGCGAGTAATTTGTAGTCCTCCTGATTTGAATCTTGGGTACATATTGGAAAAGTCTTTTCATGATAGTAAGTAGCATATAGCTGGATTTGATATTTACGAATTTATTGTTTAAAAAGTGTTTATGACGAAGACTTAACATGTAATGTGTCACTTTTTCTTTCCCAAAAGAAACTTGACAAGTAGATTAGAATAAATAATAAAATCTTAATACAACAGTATTGTGGATGGCATTTCTTCACCTCATTCTTGCATCATGGAAAAGCATTAAAATTATAATTTTTAAATATTAATGTCTTTTTTTTTTTCCAATATTAGTGTCTTACATGCATGTTTTTATGTAAAAATTCTTGTACGCACTAAATATAGAAACATCACATTGAATATTGCAAACGGTAAAATATCATTACAATGTAAATTTCACTATTAACACGATCATATTAATATATTTATATTTAACATAAACATTTTCTATTTTTATATAGATTCAAAAGAAAATGGAATTAAAAGAAGGAAAAAAAAATTATAATCATTATTTAGTGAAAATATTTTTTGACTACACCACTATTGCCATCTATTACGAATAATGCCAAATATAAATTAAAGAAAAAACAAAAGATAAATTTGCCAAAGGATATTGAAAAATAAAGCATAATGGAATTGGAGGCCCCACTTTTTCATTCATCTTTAAAGATTCTTGCAACTTTTCAAGCAACAATGATGTGTATAATAATTAGTCTCCGATTTAGTATAGCTGTAATTTTCCTTGTATAGTCCATTTCTATATCTAAATATCATATTTTTATTTTTTTGAGACCCATTTTTCATCGTTATTTCTTTTTTTTTTTTCTTTTTTTTCTTTTTTTATAAATCTAGAAAATCGCTCTTTTTGTCTCATTCTTGAATCAAAATGCCACAATCTTTTTGCCACTTGTCAATAATATGAATGCCAATCTGATGGGGTTAATTAGGCTTTATAAATTTGGTGAAGACCAATAACTTTCTTTTGTACTAAGATGCTTGGTAGTTGAATTTTATTGAGAAAAATAATCTTTTTTTTATCTTGATTTCTTCTTTTGATCATTCCAAATCATTTGTCTTGGTTTTATAAATTAAGGACAGTCAATTTAATTGCCATTAATGTCATTATTTAAAATTGACTAACTAATTTATTTAAACTAGTAACAGTGGCACAACCAATGCATACGATTAAATTTTTTGGTTTATAAAATTAAAAATAGTTTTTTAATAATAAAAATATTTCTTAATTATTGAATATTATTATTTAATTTTATTATGTATAATAACATAATCGAAAGATAAATTTCAATATACTAACGTTGGAAAGAAAAAAAGAATAATTGAAGAAAAGAATGAAATAAAAAAATAATATTAAAAAAGAATAATTAAAGACAAATATTTCATTTTTATTTTTTGTGACTACTTTGTCATTACTTTTTGTAATAAGGTGATTTTTGTACATTTAGCATGACGGACAAAAAATAAAAAAAACTATATTTGACCCTCTTGCTTTACATATTACTAGCAACTATGGTATATTAAATATTATAGATTATAGATATGACAAGTTCTACAAATGAACTCTTAATGTGAAGCATTCTATATTTTACATTAATATTTTAATTTATGGAAAATTTTTGAAAAAATAATTTGTGGGGTTG
The DNA here is from genome assembly GCA_014898755.1 of Handroanthus guayacan. Classification (NCBI taxonomy): domain Eukaryota; kingdom Viridiplantae; phylum Streptophyta; class Magnoliopsida; order Lamiales; family Bignoniaceae; genus Handroanthus; species Handroanthus guayacan. The sequence goes on from JACFYI010002358.1 coordinate 1,555,511, forward strand.
TCTAAAATAAACCATTAAAAACCCACTTCTTTCATTGTCACATAATTGTACTTAATTATATATAAATATATATTGTGTTAGTAGGTTTATAAATAAATATTTGGTTGTCACAACTTATAATGATATAATAATTGAGCAACATAAATACAAAACTGCATATGGACAAAGGACATTATGAAATATAAATATTATAAAATGTGTCACACGGTACATTTGAAAATTTGAAGGGCATGATTGTGCAGAACAAGATGAGCTTATTTTAGGTCAAAAAGATTAGGCCGAAGAGAAAATATTAAAGTAAATAAGATTTGGAATTTTTTTCCCCAAAAATCAAATTGTTAAAAAAAAAAAAATTTAAATCTATTCCAAAAGTGAACAACTACTACCAAAAACATGTACAACACGTATTGTCCCTGTTACACGTGGTCTTGATTTTCGGGTTGCTGCGCGAATAGCTGACTCCTTAGCTTCCCAACACAGGTGTGCTCAATCCCTCAAATTGGCTAATGTGCATGACTTAGCCAATATTATATGGAAATCTCCACCGAAGAATTGGATTAAAGTAAACTGTGACGCTGCATTCAAAGAAGGTAGAGCTTTCGGTGCTTTCATCGTTCGTAATGATGATGGCAATGTTATTCTTTGCTTTTGAATCCCCCCTCTCGGTTCATGATGCGACCCAAGCTGAGGTTGAAATACTCTCAAAATGTGACGTGGCACTACTGGATTATGTCATTTTTGAAAGTGATTCCTTGAATGCAGTCTTGATGCTCAATTGGAAAACATCAGATATCTCGTGGGCCTCTAGATTTCAAATTGAAAAGGGTAGAGATTTAGTACATAGATGGCTGATAAAAAAAATCCCAAGGGTGGCCAATCGCGCTGCTCACAATTTGGCCAAGTGGGCATTTGATCTCACGTGGGATGGTCCTATTCCTCCAAATTCTTTTCCTTTTTCTTGTTGTAATCATGAACCTATTATCCCTTCCTTTGTTTGCACTTGGCTTCTTTGGTTTTGAATGAATGTTTTATTTCTTACCAAAAAAAAAAAAACAAAATATAAATAGATTATTGACCATAATACAGTAACGTCATTCGCTGGACTCAATAAGCGCGCACAATGTGAGTTCAAACAAATGTGATTTATATCACATTTTGGTCTAAAATTTGGAGCCAGTTCAAGTCCTAAGGAACAATCATTGAAAAATTAAAGGGCGAAAAAAGAAAAATTAGTAACTTTATTTAACAACTTGAGCCAAATAGATATCATGTGCACCTAGGTCAGAACCAAATCGATGTTGATGATTAGATACATATCAAATAACAAAATCAAAATAATCTAAGAGATTATGAGTTTTTGAGCTAGTTTTTTTACTGAATAGCATACTTTAATATTTACTTATTAGCATTTGATCTTGATTCAAAATATAGTTGATCTATGAATATAATGATGCAATAATTGAATATGCATAGTTTCTAAAAATAAATAAGTAAATAAATAAAGTTCAATCAAATACATTAAAAAAATGAAATACATAAAATAACACATGACAAATCCTCCAAGTTACTATGTAATAATTAAAAGCCCCATATGGTGCCGGTCAAAATCAAACTCATTATTAAGAAATTATGAAACATTTACTCGCTGAGCCCAATTGTGCGGGCCTGTGACTCTAGTGGGGCAATATTCTGTGATCGAAGGTGATTTGTACTACATCCTAACATTAAATCAAGGATAAGTTTGAGACCGTGGGAGTACTGAAATTAATTTGAAGACAATCCCCTACAAAAATTTAAAAAATAAAAAAGTTCTAAAATAATCACCTTGTTACTTAGACAATGGCTCATAAACAATCAAACATATTCCATTCGGTTCTTCATACGTACTGTCTACAAACTTTGGTAGTCGAATCGATTACTTCATTTTTTTTCTTAAAAATATACTATACATAAAACTAATAAAGAAAAAGAAAAGCAAATAAGAAAAAAAAAATTATTATATAAAGAAATTGAAAAAGAAAAGGAAAAAAGCAAACAAATTATTAGGCAACGCGTTCTCGCATCATTGCCTCTCCGTTACTTCACTTTGCAATTTTTTAGTTCTTCCCCATTTTTTCCCTATAATTCGATTAAAATGATATCCGCACCAAAATATCAAAACTACTTCAATAATTAACGAACCAAACCGTTTAAATTGGTTCAAAATTTCGTATAAAAATTCTGAGAACCAATTTTGGTTCCAATTTCCTTAATGAACACCCCTAGAACCAAACATTAATTAATTTTTTTTAGGAAGATTGATACAGTTCTCCGCTACTCGAACCTGCATTAGATATGCTCATAACACAATCCCGCGCTTACTGAGTACGGATAACACCCTCCCGGAGAAGGGGCGAGGAGTTACTCCCCGTTCCCGTCCCCCTCCCAGAACCCCACCGCACTCCCCATCCCCAATCCCCACTGCGGAGAGTTTTCATCGCCCGTTCATGTTCCCTAAATTCCCATACTAGGGATCTCCACAGTAATGAAATTAAATTTGAAAAATTTAAAAAGGTAAAAAAATCAGTAAAAAGAAAAATGTATAGATAAAGATATAAAAAAGATAATATTAAGAATAAAATAAGAATTTAATATTAAATTATGTTTAAGTTATTTATATTTTTTATTACTATAATTATAAACAAATATGCTAAAAAAGGTCAATAATATTATACTTATAAATATATAAATATTAAGTATATCATGACCACAAAGACAGAAGCTTTGCAGGGTGGAGGGCAAGGAGTATTATTCGCATCCTTCTCCCCAAATTAGCCTCGGGGTTTTTTGTATTCCCATCGTTGCATGGGAAATATTTCCCGCACTCGGGTCTCTGAGATTCTCGCAGGGTCGCCAGACTTGCGGGTGTTTTTGCCATGCCTATTACTGAAGCCCACGACCAAACATGTAAGTAATTGAAGGTGAATAAGATAAAACAAATCAACTTGTCCGAATGTTATGGTCCTTAAAGGCTTCTTACACATGCTAAAAGTGTACGCAAAAAGACCATATACCAATGATACAAATACAACGATAAATACTAATTAGACTACGCTGCAAAAATTGAATTATTAACCTCATAACTGGATCAAACAGCCTATTATACAACAGATTTCCATCTTGTGAGACAAAATTTTTGCTCTCAAGCTACCATATTGTGTGCCCCAACTGGAGAACTCTTGGCTTCAGCATCAAACTTGAAGCTTCTTGCAACGTTGAAGAAATGGGCGACTGCTTCTTCAGGTGTACCAACGAGAACTCCATGGCCGAGGTTGAGGATGTGGCCTTTCGTCCCTGCACAATTTACGACCCTGAAAAAACAAGAATCTTATAAGGTTGGTGAAGAACCTATTGACTTTTTTTAAGTAAGTGATGAGCTAAACATGTGGAAGCACTCGATAGATATTAGAGATATGAACGATAATTATACTGAGTCATAACTAGATAAAGGGAAAAGCGAAAAGTGAAAATGGCAGTTCATCGTTTGAGCTCTCAAATTTAATCATTTTGGCACAAAATAAATACACCCAAAACAACATAAAAAGCACTCTACCCCCTCAACTAAATTTGCCGTAGCACATTGCCCTTCAAGTTAAATATAAGAGGTCTCATATGCAACTTCCAAGTAGATTTTTAGGCAGAATGTATAGTTAGAGAATAGCATGTTTGCTAGTCCTTGTCAAAGATATTGTCATCATATTTCCTGTTATTCGAAAGATTTCTCTTGAGCGAGAAGAGGAAAAAATAACAAGAAAAAATTCATGCCAAATGGCAGGCGAGTGGATCAACAAACGGGCCTTGTCAAATCATATTCAACTGCTTTTGACAATAAACTCAAAGTTGCAGAGTTATTTGACAAACCTTTTAATTTCGTCGGTTATGGAAGGTAGAGGAGAAAATAGGTAGGCGGGGTCCACATTTCCTTGTATGCTAATATTGTTTCCCAGGCGCTTCCTTCCATCGGCCATATCCACTGTCCAGTCGAGCCCAATCACATCTACACCAGTTCCCTTCATCCGTTCAAGAAGTCCACCATTTCCATTGATATAGAGCACAAGTGGTGTTTGAGGGCATTTTTGCTTAACGATGCTTACTATCTGTATGAGGAAGTTTTTTAATAAATAAGCTCAATGTCAAGGGAGTTTTGGTAATTAAAAATATTATAATGATATGATGCTTTGGAGAGATATCGTTCATTTGAAGGAATGTAACACTTCATACTTGTTTATTCATCATAAAAGTGGGTTGTAAATTCTTTCAGATGAGTGATATCTCCTTAATGTAAAATGTTTGTATCGTTTTTTCAAGAAAAGTAAAAAACACGAACCACGCAAGCAAAATGCACGTTACCTCATTGATATAAGGCTTCGACCAGCGGTCCCACATATCTGGTGGGAGTTGGCCACCCCATGAATCAAATATTTGTATGCAATGGGCTCCAGACTCCACTTGGAAGATGACATATTCAGCTATTGCCTTTGTCAAATGAGAGAGAAGACCCCTTAGCAAATCGGGTGCCGTATGGCACATACTCTTTATTGCTGTATATGTTCGAGTTGTCCCTCCTTCTACTATATATGTAGCAATTGTCCACGGAGCTCCCACAAAGCCCAAAACCGCAGCTTTTTCCCCTACCTACAATGGAACGAATTAGAAACGACTATTTCACAGATAAAATCAGATCCCTAGACAAGGCTTCCCTTTTTTTTTTGGATCGAATCTAGTACGAATGAGAGGGTCTTTGGGTGAACCTATTAGCTCTTCAAAAGATCTTATAAGATGTTATAAAGTATTTGGTATTTTCTTTTCTAGAAAAAAAATAATAAGCTCCGAGAACAATATTAAAGGATCTTATAAGCTCTTACTCTTCACTTGTTTTTAAGATCTTAACATGCCCTGTAATTTTGACCATATTAATTACAAAATCGTCATCGCTAGCATTTTATAAGATCCAATATCTTATTTTATCCAAAAATTTCAACAACTTATTTTTAAAATAAAATATCATATAAGATGCAGCAGATAATAAGACATATTAGATAAGCATAGCCAAACACCCTCTAAAATGCCTTAAGTGGTAAACAAGACTAACCTCTTTACGCAATATCCTAAGAGATTCTCCAACAAATTGTAGTTTGTCCAAATCAATAGGATGCAATGCTTTCAAGTCCTCTTCAGAACGAATGGGAGACTGTATTACTGGACCCCGCACCTCTTCGATGTCAAAAGGAACACCAAATGCAGGTAATGGAGTAAGTATGTCAGAGAAAATAATAACTCCATCGGGTCGGAAAGCTTCCCAAGGCTGCAAAGAAATTTGCACAATGAGATCAGTTGTCTCTGATCTCTCTCGGAACGATGGATATTTCTCTGCAAGCTTTCTATAAACAGCCATATACCTTCCTGCTTGACGCATCATCCATGCAGGAGGTCGGTTAACCGGATCCCCTCTCGCAGCTTTGACCAAAAGAGGATCTGCTTCCACTGGGGTTAATCAAAAGTAGAACAAGTGGTTCAGAGAATCCATGTAACAATTAAAAAGTGATGCAAGAATAACTTGATAGATTAAAAGAATACAACCATATACATAAAAGTTCTCGAAGACCATGTAAGAAACAGAACCAAAGAAACAGAATAGAAAATATGGGAATGGCAAAGACAATTGAGCCGGGCCGAGCCGAATTTGGTGAAAAATCCCAAGGTCGAGGTCAAGCTTGAGCTTCAATGAGCCTAACTATTTTAGTTTAAACTTGGTCTCATACTTGCTCACCCAATTAACCTCCAATTTTCAAACGAGCTTTGAATTACTATAAGCTCAAGCGCAAGCTTGAGAATTTGATGTTTAAAAAATTATTAAAATTACACTTGGCTCTAGAGCTAGAAAGGCTAGATACAGATAACTTGAGATCAACTTAAGGTAAAATTCAAGCTCGATTTAGCTCAATGCAGGTCGAGTCGATCTAGCATTAGCTCGGCTCCGAGCCTCCAGGCTGTCCCACCTCCTTCAGACCCACGAGAACCATAACGTCATAAGTTCCCCTTTCTCTACTTTGTGCACCTCCCATATCATAACTTGTTTAATATTTGGTGAAATTTCTCAGAAGGTATTCCATAACATTAATTCATGTCCTGAGATGAGCACCCAAAAGCTAAAGCTTTGCAAAATGCGATAAACATCACCAGACAGAAATAATCAACAAAAATGAAAATTCCAACACATTTACATAAACGACGCTAGCTGCATTTACGCAAAACCTCCTAATTTAGGACACCAAATCCCTGAGTTTTAAACAACATCCAAAAACTGGACAAATAACACAAATTCCACACACATACACACGCTAGCATTTCACGAAGGCAAAAACATACCAGAAGAAGAAGCAGAAGCGCGAGGAGAAACGAACTTATGGGATTTCCTACGAGAGAACACAACTCCATTTGAGCTGTTGGTGGGTAGAAAATTAAGAGGCGCAAAAGAGCTTAAAGATTTCCAGCCCGCATTCAAATTGCAAAAATTGCAGCAGGAACTGCGACCAAAAAAGAAAAAAACAAGTAAATTTGTAGAATTACAATCAAGAAAGGACTGAAAGGAGAAATTATACAAAGGAATTGAGAGCTTGCCTGCTAAAAATGGAGAAGCCCATTAAAATACGCGATCCCTCTTGTTTACCTCAGCTTGAATGGGTTTCTCTTCTCCTTCCCCCTTATCGCCTTAGTTTTTTGCTTCTGGATAAAAGTAAAAACTCTGATAGAAAGCCGAGATGAACATTTAAAATGCTATTCATTTAATATTTATTTAGATTAATTAATTATAAATTGTTAATAAAACAAAAATAAAATATAAATATTTTCATATATGATATAATAATCTTTGAAAAATATATATATTCGAATAAATCACATAAATTTTTCATATTGATCGTGAATATGTTTTCATTTGTTCTAATATTTTCTTTTTGGAATAATTTGTTTTTTTTTTTTTTTATAAAATTTTGGAATAATTTGTTTGAAACCCACATATATATATATATATATATGTATGGTATGCTTTCATGTTTATTAACATTCTTTTATTATTGCTAGCGTACACGACGCACTTAATGTGTATGCGTTAAATAAATAGAATATAACTCATATATATTAAGATATAATTCATGTGTATTTAGTATTATATACACAATCCAATATTAATAGATAATTAGTGGGGCATTATGTGTTATCAGAGTAAGTTAAAATTAAAATTATTTTAATATGTACATATGAAAATATATCAAATAGGAGGTTATTACAAGGTGCATATATACATTATTGTATTATATATTTTTTTCTATGGCCATATGCCACTTCTCCTATTATATTTCTCAAATGGCGTGTGGGTTTCTTTTCTAACGAATGGTAAATTAGAAAATTTTTTTATTGAATAGTAGCTTGAAGGATTTTTCTCATTCTAGTTAACATATTTAATCTTTGAATTATTGAAGTACTGCTATTGATGTGTTGAATGTTGATTAAATGTAATTGTTTCTTAAAAGAAAAAAAAAGGTAATTATATTATTGAAGGGAGAAAAAACTTTTACTTAGTTTTTTCCATCTCTAAAATTCAATCCAAAGATTAAATAAAAAAAAAAAACAACCCTTCTTCTTATTTACAAGAAAATAACCATCAAATCAACAAAAACCACAAGAATCATAATATGCTAAAGCATGAAAACCTTGAGAAACAATCTTGAAGAATAATCAAATAAACACTTATCTTTCACCATAAAACTTGGATTCTAAAAAGGCCCTTCAATATCAAAACTCCCTAAATCATGGCCTCAACAAGTTCTCCCCTCTTCATCATCCAAAACAGTATAATTTGAGCTTTTAACATGTCTAAAATAGCAAGATTTATCACCCAAATAGCTATAATCTTGTCTTGTTCTTCCCAATCCATTTATAGACTTGTCTTTCACAACCAAATATCCATTTGCATTCTGCAAATTATTGAGTCTACTCTTGGAATAAGACCCTAAACCGGAACTCTTTCGACTCTTCTCCTTTATGCTTAAGCTCACGTTAGCATTAGAAACCTGCGCTCCATCTTTTTTGAAAGCATCATAATACATATACACTCCAAAATTTCTCAACAATTTGCTAGTGAAAGACGAAGAAGATGGAATCTTGAAATGAACACTCCCTTTTAACTTGATGATCTGATCCAATATCTGCAAATTTGAATCATTTCCCAAGATCATTGCATTACCGTACTTCAACTTTTGATGCGATTTTGTTATGATCACTCCATGAGACGATCTAACCCATCCACTTGAAACTATCGACCTACTAGCGTTCACAACAAAAGAACCATCAAATCCAGTGAAATTCGACAGAAGGGACAATGCAAGAGGCGACGTTCTATGTTTCAACACCTTCCCTTGTGTTCTTTCCCACTTCTTATCCAACCATAGATGCAAATTTGCGTCAATATACCATACATTTAACGCGTTTGTGACTCTAAACGCAAATTTATGCCCCTTCTGATCCAAGATTCTACCCAAGAAAGGAGTAACCTCAATATCATACGTAGGGAGATCAAACGAACCAATCCCACTAATCGGTCTCCATAAGAGTGGATTAACACCCCCTGTATAGATCACAGTAAACGGCCATATTGCTCCGATTACTACATCATCCAAACTAACAACAACCTCACGAAACGGGCCGTTTCCAGGGACATCAGTAAGATTATTCACAGAAATGTACTCATTTGGATAATTTCCAAACCAAAATTCATCATTCTCATGAAAGGAAACATAAACCTCCAACACAGCCCTATATGCATTTTGAGGAATTTTGATCTCTTTCCCTTGTATATCAGTTGAATTATCAATTTCAAACCACAAACCGTCATTCAAAGGCAAATTTCTTGAAATGGGCAGTATCAAATCGGCTTCATTATGCAATTCACCGAAAGTTATATCACTATGAACATAATTTTCTTCAGCAGGATAAAAATGAATTGAAACATTCACATGATAAACACCAGTATAAGTACTATCAACAATGTTTCCCATATAAACAGCCAGAGTTTGTTCCTTATTCAACAAAGATTTATACCTCGTGATGTCCTTCTTAACCGTCCATACAATGCCGGTGGCTCTGGGCTCCGCCGTGCAGCTCCGGAGAATCTCAACCCCACCAATCCAAACACCGAAAATTCTATCGTACTGCCTTCCTTTGCTAGTTGCAGTCCATTCGAGGACAATTTTTTCCAAATTCTGCGACGGGCAATGTGAAGGAGGTTTGTAAGATGCAAGAACGGGGGGTTTTCCATAGGTTGAAGCGAAGTCATGTTGAAGGACTAAGTATGAACATGACTGGGTTTTGGGAAGTAGGATAGGTTTGGTGACTTCGAAGTAAGTGGTCGGAGGGACCTCCACGGCGGCCTCGGAAATGGGATGTGATCGGAAAAGGGTTGCCGCCGTACGGAGGTTTGCGGCGGCGAGGAGCGCTGGGAGGAATGTGAGAATGAGGAGGAGGGAAGAGAGTGGAGCAGGAGCCATCTTTGGAATGGCTTTTGAAGTTTTTGATGTTTTGTTGAACTCAAATTTGAAGATGACAATAGGATTTGTAGTATTAGTGTGGGATTTTTATTTTTTATTTTTCTCCCTTTTGACCTATTTTAATTTTTGCAAATTAATTATAATTAATTTTCAAATCAAAGCAAGAATCATCATACTTGATTTATTGATTTAGAAAAGAAGTGTTAAAGACTTAGGGTAGAACACATTTTGAATTTTGACTATATTATAATATATAGTAATGGGGTGTTTGCACGTAACTAAGGTAATTTTGACTCAATTGAATTTTCAAAATTTTGAATGTTTTAATTACGGAGGAAACTATCATAAGTTGATTAAGATTATGTATATATTTATATTAATTATTTTCTAATTACAAAATACATACAAATCGAATATGCATTATATTACAAAATTAATTATGTTATATACATGTATCAAGTGTGCAATGACATTATTATATAATTAAATATAGCCCCATATGCCTAGAAATTCCTATAATTTCATTGTTTTCGCACCAAAAAGATAGCCATAATTTTTGTTTTTCTCCTAAATCAAGTCTTTATATTAGCAATTTCCTCATTTTCCATATATGTAATCTATTACCAAAAATTTTGTTATTTACCACTTATGGTCTCAAAAATTCATCAAGAAGTTTGATGATTATTTAAGATATTTTCAAATCAAAGTGAATCAAGTTGCACCAATCTAAAGAGAAAGAAATGCACTTGCCAACCAACAAGTAAAAACCCAAGAATGTCCAAACACATCGATGGCAAGAGAGAAGAAAAAATCGATACAAATTTCAAAATAATATTATAAAGAATGTTATTAATCTTAGGACAATTGTCTCAATACCCCTGAGATTTGGTATATTAACTAATTTTTTTTTAGATTTAAAAAATTATCATTACACTCCCCACTGTTGGTTAAAATCATAAAACATTACGCATAGAGAATAAGGGGTGTAATTAAAATTGTGCGGTAACTCAAGGGTGTAATTGAAATTGTGTAGTAACTCAAGAGTATAATTGAAATTGTGCATTAGTTAAACAAATGGTAAAGAATATAATTGTAATTATTCAAACTTAGGGATATTTTGATAATTATATCAAACTTCAAGAAACATAGAAGTAATTATCCCTTAATCTTACTAACAATTTATCTCTTTATTAGCGTTATAGGAAGGCACGAAATCTTCAGCACACATCAGAACTAAGAATTCAATAGCAACTCAAACATCAGATATCGGTTTATTATTTTATTACTTTTTCCATGAAACAAAAAGAAATATTTAAATTTTTATAATTGGTTTCTATAACAAAGATATGTTGGAATTTATTTTTTCTTTCTTTTTTTCCCTGTGGTATATCCATAATCCAATGAAAAGCTAGCCAATCCGGTTGGGAATCCTAAACAAATACAAGATTACAATAAAATAATAATATCAAATATTTACTACTCTATGTTACCAAGGGAACTATGGAACATGTATGACAAGTACAAAATATGATAGAATGATAATAAAAAATACAGTTACATTCTCAGAACATATGATCTAATGATAGAATATACACATATAATACAGTTACTTTCCCTGAACGTATGCAAATATTACAAGTAAACCTCTTTATCCAAAAAATCTACTTATAATATTTAGAATTTTCAAAAAAATACAATGCTAACCATCCAAATTTTACGGGTTGTTGAGGTAATTATTCCTTAAAATTTGTTGTGGTAAAATATTAATTTTCCTGTACCCTGACAAGGATATAATAGAATGATAATATTAAATGCACGGGTAAGATTGGCTTCTTCATCTAACAAAAGTCCAATTAATTGTAGCTAGAACTAGTTAAATATCCCCTAAAGTTTAGCCTTACTACAAAAGAGCTCTGTATTTTGAAAAATTATAATATCCCTACTATTAATTTAACTATTGAAAATTTTAAGGGAAATTGTGAATAATTACATCCCCTGAACAATTAGTCCAATTCAAATATTTTTATAATATGTTGAAATAATTTTCTCTTTATAATATTATTATTATCGGGCAAACTAAAACACAGTCACAAAATAGTAATAGAAGCAAGGCCTTGCAATAAATGGGCATAAATATCTAACTATATTACGATTAATCGAATCATACATGATGAAATCAGTATTTCGTTCACTTTATAACATCATCGTATCCTCATCCAATAATTCAAACGAAGAGGAGTTTACCTTCTTCCTCAACCTCAAGAATCTTAAAAGTGCATTATTCCATGAACTTGTGCAACATGAAGTATGTGTGAAACAAGAAAAAGATGAATTTTAATATTTTATACAAATAAGAAGAATTATAGAAATAGACGGTTACAACGGTTAGATCAGTGAAGGAATTGATTAAGAAGTGATATTTGACCAGAGTCTCCATTCAGAAGGAAAACTTGCAAGGGTACATAAGATGATGATGAAGGTGCTGTTGCTGAACTAAATCTATACGTAGGTTGTAGTATTTTACTACCTTTAGGACATGGAATTGTCAAAAGTCGAGGTCCAGTCCTCATCTGCCAGATCTGCAAGGAGAAAGAAAGTGAGGTAATTTTTGCCAGTCCGGGTGAATCCAAAATCATATGATCCATCAAAGTAATAGAAGTACTTGGTATTTGGAAATTTTTTTTGTGGCAATGCAGATATGGAGAACAAATTTACATCGACTGTTGACCAGCGGCAGTATGGGTGCAAACGAGTGAAACTCGCTTGGGATAACCGAGCTCAAGCTTTCCCTCAAGGCAATCTCAATTCTCAAGTTCACTAAAGGTACTTATATATATATATATTATTAGATTAAATGAATTACAATATATTTATCATTTTATTAAGGTAAAAGCTTTGAGCTTGAACTCGTAATATTTTACAGCTCATTTGAAAACTCAAGCGTAATCAGCCTGAACTGAGCCTTGTCAAGCTTGAGCTCAAACAGTTAGGCTAGTCAAGATCAAGCTAATATGGATGTTTCCAGCTTGATCTCGAGTTTGAAATTTTTCATCAGGTTTGACTACACTCAACCCGACCTGATTGCATCCCCAAGCGGCAGAGGAAATAAACTTATGAACAAGTGTGTGACTGTGTGCTAGACTATGTCACTGCATGTGTGCTAGACTATGTCACTGCATGTGTGCTCTTTGTCGGTAATTAAAGGTCTAGTGGAAATCATTGGTTCTTAGTGTATTCTTAATTCAAGGCCACATCAAATATCCTATGAGAATGCATGTAGATGAATTGGAGATTGAGCTTCTCTATCACTAACTGCATCATATGTACTATATTGATATGCAGAATAAAAGACAAGAGGAGAAGAGTATACAGGGAGGCCAGGATCCAAGAGAAAAATACCTCGACTATTCCTTTTCGAGGTGCGTGTATGGCTAGACACAGACAATAATCGCTCTTCGAATGCTCATAATAAGCAGGACGTGAGGCTGCTTTGTCTTTACTTGCGAGCATCTCCACGAATAAGCAGCTTGCTTCACGGTATCCCTGCAAAAGAAATTAAAGGTTGTTAAACAGAACAATTGTGTGGTTGGTAGCTACGAATTTAGACCGTTTCCAGGATTTTAATTTTAAGTGTCGTAATTGAAAACGTAATACTGTACTATATACTTGCAGCATACCTTCCATAAACGCACAACAACAAGTGCCCGAGTGTCTAAGAGCAAAATACGTCCTAGTGAATCGGTTATTGCAGCCAAGGTACCACTAGGAGACAATGTGAGCTTCTCGCCTTTCCTTGGATGATCCTTCAAACAAGTCAGAGGAGAGGCTGCCATAACGAAGATATTATTAGTATGAATTCCAGCAGGCATCTTAAATGGCCAAAAATAATTGAGATCATTATTGACATAATTTTAAAATCCATACGTGTTATGGAATTTTACGTATCACTTTTGGATAGGAGAAGTTAATTCTAACCTTGAGCAAATGGTTGAGATTTAGCTTCTGGCTTCTTCGTATGATTTGGTTCACTCCGCCAAATCAATTTTCCAAATGAAGCTATTGTTGAAAATGCAGCAGGAACAACTTTCGACAAGATAGCTCCCACTAGTGATCTGTTCTTGTCCACTGAAAGTCTTCAAGAAAAAATAATAATCAACTATTATGGACAAAACAAAGATAACAAAGCAATTTCAGCTTATGTTGAAAGAGAAAATATCAATTTTCTTTTAAGGGGAGGAAAGTCTGCACTCCACATATACTTTGATTTGAAAAGCCAACTAACCTAAATGCTGATATCACGGCATCATCTCCAATGGTGACTGCACAATAGTATCGTTGACTTGACTGCCCAACAATAAAATCAGCTGAATTCAAATACCAGGATAAATTCAGAAAGTTTCCAAACGTGAAGGAGTAGAAGAATACACAAAATCGACTAGAGATAGACGAACAACTTTAAGGAAGAAAAGTAGAATAGTGAAGCAGAACGAATAGACACGAGAGGAATCCAAACTTTTGCCTTCATATCTACTATCTTTCAAGAAACATAGAACCATTTTCGTATTCTGACCTAAATCCACAATTATTGCAAATTATATCTCACAGGAAAATTTAACGAATATATGGTATTTAGCATGACAACTACCTGGATTTCCATAAGGGGTGGGGGCATGAGACCAGTTATAGCACCGTCAGCACATAATCCATATTTGCTGACATTCCAAAGCTGGTAAGGAAGGCTCGAAGAAGTTCCAGAATCATCTGAAATATTAACATTGAAACCCTGATCCCAGAACTCAGAGTGTGTTTTCTGCAGCCACTGCTGCAGCAGGGTCTGCATTTCATCAAGGATAGTGAAGATAAAACTCAAAACATAGAATAAAGAGACCGAAAAAATGAAAAGCTAAAACTAGTGAATGCTACCATCACGAAGGAACATGTTGTTCAATGCTGTTGTTTTAAAGCACATGCAGATCACAAAAGTCATCACGACAATGTACAGCTTATTCTCCTGGAAAAGGCCACAGAAAGTTCACATACCTTTATATCAGATCCTTCAAAACGAGCAATTACACCCGGCATTACAACACAGACCTCCTCTGAAGATGTATCTTGTGTCAGGTCTTGTTTAGTACCACGTAACCTTAACTTGAGAATCTTCCCGGGGTTTACAATCTGTGAGATAAGAGCCAATGCTGAATAAAACAAACAATTGAAGCTTAACTATTGGTATTGAATTCTTCCTCACAAACCAGGTATCAAATAGAACTCAAACCCATTTTTGTAACTCGATCCACTTCATTTAGTACAAAAACAAATTCATGGGCTTAATTCCATTCCTAAATTATAACAATAAGATGAACTAACAGGTATAAAGATGAAGACCATCTGATCGGACAACCAATAAAATCACACTGAATTCCCACGCACAAGCAAGCTCAAATCCGCCCATTAAAATGGCTAACTGAGTTCGATCTGTCTTTCCCATTATTTAACCAATACAAGTGAATTCGCAATAAAGGCACTCAATAGCATCCAGAAAATAAAAACTACATCCAATTATCCACACCGCAAAACGACCAATTCACCAGTACATACCCATTTAAGGAACCAAAAAAGAAGAAAAACGTAAGAGCAAAGCACCCTACCTGCCTGTGAACGAGGCGACCATGGATAGAAAAAATCATAAGGTAACCACAAGAGGTGCCAACAGCAAGGACTCTAATGTCATCGTCGAACACAAGCCACTCGATGGCGGAGATGTACTCGGCCTCAATGGGGGAAAGCTCGGGTCGGATCTTGACAGCCCGGTGGTTGTCCGGATCGGGGCGCCCGTTGATCGATTGTGACCAATTAAGTAAGAGGATCACGGAGCGATTGGCAAGGGCAAGCGAGTGGGTGTCTAGGGAAACAAGGAGGTTGGGATTATCCACGAGCCAACCTTCCTTTCCGGCGCCCAGATCGGATAAATCTTCACCGGCGATGCATCCAAGCTCCGTCGTGTGATTGCGGCGAGACATTCCGAGGAAAAATTCAGGGCATAATCGCTGATCGATTCAGGTAGTTCTCAGTCTCTCTGAAGAAAAATACGATTTCTTTTTGGACAGCTGTGGAAGAGGAAACGCAAGTAACGCAATAAAATGGATTCTTTTTCTTTTCTTTTTCTTTGTTTTTTTTCTCTTTTTATTTTATTTATAATACTAATAAAATGGATTTAATATATATGTATATACATACACGGATATGTACACGTATTAGTACGTGTGGCTCGATGTTAAATTCTTGGCAAGAGATGAAATATTAAAATTGGAAAAAAATGAAAGAGGAAAGAAATATTGAGAAACACATTATTATTATCTTATAGAATAGGATTATTTTTGTTTATTCATTCAAAATGCACAAAACTAACTACTTAAAGTATTCATACTTTATATATTATATAGATTTAATACATATAAATTATAGGTTTATAATACATATAGATATATCGATACATACTAGTACTAAATTCTTAATTTATAAACTTAAAAATTTAAAGTTTTTGTATACTTTCTAAATCATAGTATATTTTTGTAATTATAGAAATATTTTTGCTTGAATTTAAGCATAACCTGACATGGTTTTAAATAAAAATGAAGTGAATAAAATTAGAAAGAAATGAAATAATAAAATTTGGAAAAAAAAATGAAAGAGAAAAAAAAATTAAAAAATCATTCTTATATTTTAGGATGGGATGAGCTTTAACCATTCATTCAAAAACATACCAAAATAATTAATTAAGACGCTTATATTTTATATATAGTATAGATATTTTAATTCATATAACTTCACATTACAAATTTGAAAATAATAATTGAAGTGAAAATATTTTGTGAAAAAAAAATTCAAAAAGAAGTGATAAGCTTTAAAATAGGATAATACACAAATGTAATGGGCATACAAATAACAAAAGAACATAAAAAATTTCCAGACATAATTTACATTCGCATGCTACACTTATTTCCATACTACACAATGATCATTAGTACATATTAACAGATTAGCTTAATATAACACAATCAGAGGTAATTATTCTTCAATTAATATTTCAAAATAACTAAAATATTTGATTTTCAACCAAAAGGTCATTCACTTAATAATTTTACCACCTTCTAATTTAAATAACATTATAAATATTTTAAAATAAAATCTAAAATATTTTCAAATTAGTCATGATAGTTTTGTGACGAGTTTACCCCAATGATACCTCATTTCCGTTAAAATTCTCTATTCCAATATATATTCCATCTTACACTTCATTATACAGACGTCATGAAGTTCATTTAATATCTCCTTAAATAAATACAGTTATAAATGCAATACACTTGTCATACATTTTTATCATGAAATAAAAGGTGAAACATGAATTAGAATGTCCAAATGAAACATGAATTGAAATGCCCAGAACCAGGCAAAGAAACGCTTTAGATTAGATAAAAGCATTCTAATACATAATTAAAGCATGTCAAAGCATTGCAATATAATTACAGCACGTCTAAAACGCAGTGAACACATTCAGCCTTCAAAAAATACTAATCTGAACTGTTAAAGTACTCCTCAGGAACATAAAATTTCAGCCCAATGGCCTGCAATCACCCATATGCCATACTAAGTAAATCTGCCAAGCACATGCTATTGAACAATTATTATGCACGCGTAAACAATGTTGATCGAAAAAACAACTGATTCGTTAAGCAGTTACCATTCGATATAGAACACGAGATGGGATAACATTGAGTGCTCCAGCAAACAAATTCAAAAGCAAATAATTACTTGAAAAAATCATACCATATGGTTAAATTTCTGGTATTTTCAGGTATATATTTGAGTAGATAATTGGAAGATCAAATTTGACAAACCTGTGCAAATTTTATGTCAGCATCACTGTGGTCGTCTGGCCTTCCAGCCGCATCACCAACATAAAAGGATCTATATAGAACACCAAGAAGTCAATCTAGTAACCTTTAAGTTATGCAGTAGTTTAAAATTTTAATTTCACGGATGTAAAATTAAAATAAAATAAAACATGGGACTTTAAAACCAAGATCCTAGGCGAAACAGTGCAAAGAGCAAGAGGAAGTGGAGAATAACTGATCCATGTCAACTGGGAGACCAGAATTGAACTCTTTCTCCATAATCTTCCACATCCCAGGTTTTGGTTTGCGAAAGGGATCCTCCGGTTGACCAGAACTCAGCCCACAAGCAATGAAAACCTGCATATGATTAGTTGTGATTAACTACTCTTTTTCTAGTTGTTGTAAATTGTGCGATTAATCATCACTCATACAACAGAGCTGCAAGGTGCTTGTGGAAGATGACTCATTTCTACACCTAGACCAAAATTTTGGTTGAAGCAATGGTATTTGGGAAATGATTCGACTATGATGTTTATACAGAATAAGTAGAAAACCCTGGTTTCCTGGCTATTGAAACTATTCAGTCATGGGCAACTTTTTTCTGCAATGCTGCATGGTGATTTTCTGTACACAGGAATTTCTACAATTACCGTTACTCATAAATTTTGAAAAAGCACTCTTAAGAAGCAAAACTATTCAAGATTGGCAACAATTGAGAAGTTTCACAAACAGATCCTAGTCATAAGAACGATAAGCAGAGGTTCTGGTGATAACATTCTGAGTTACATATATATCAGATTTCTGCAGACCAAATGGTGCTAATTTGGTGATAAGCAGACTAAACAAACCTGAATAGGAACCTTCACAAGTTTAATGAAATTTTCAATCCGTCCAATTTTGGAATCTACAGCAGCCTGTCTTTTATTCTTCCAGCGCTCAATATTGGATTCATTGGTGAAGATAACCTTCAACGGTTTCACTTGAACATTAATCAAACTTGAACAACATGGTTATTATTATGAAAAGATTCATGTACTAAAAATGAAATGGGCAAACCAGCTTGTAGCCATCGTTATAAAGATTCTCGAGTTTCTCTGGTATGGATGGGTACATAAGGGACCAAGCATCCGCTCCTACTCTAAAATTAAAGAATACAGTCATCAACGAAAATTTGCATATGATTCAGCTACAGAAACGTGTGATCAATGATCTAATAGGTTTACATGTCAGGATCAGTCAAAAAAATTGTCAAGATAAGTAGAAGAAAATTATGTTTCAGGAAAATCAAACTATGAAGAAAACCCACCTACAGCAATGCCCAATGAAAAGGAACTCCTGCATATCTATGCAAACTGAGCCACACAATAGCAGCCAGCAGAGAACTCATATTTTGAAGCAGAAAAAGAGACAACAAATTTAATAACTGGCCAAAGCACTCTCATCAAGATTTTTTTCCATGTTGGATATAGCAAGTCAGCATTGCTCGACTTTTAAAAGATTACCGTTCTTGCAGTTTCTACATTGGCTTATAGTGTTCAAATTTAGAAGTAACTGGATACGTATTTTCTAGACAAATACGACTGGTCACTGTATATATTTTGGCAGAGTTTCAGCTTCCATCAACAAATGCAGTAGGAACTACGGAATACTCAATTGCAGGTTAAATTATTGCAAATGCCTTGAGTACAAGTACTCATACCTTTTCAAAGATGTTCTTGCAAGACACCCATCAAAATCAAATGCTGCAATCTTTTTTGAATCATGAAGGCCATCATCCTAGGGGAAATAGAAATTCAAGAAGTGTCGAATTTATGTTGTTGTTCTGATACACAGTAGCGAGGAAGTTCTAATTAAATTGGACATATATATACAAAAAGATTAGGCAATGGGAATTCTTAGAAAATAGACAAAGCAGAAAACAATAGTATCGGTGTAGTTGGGAGGTACAGGGCCGGGGTAACTTAGGAAGTCAAATGCCTCTCTAATCCCTATAAAGGTGCGCAAGCCATATAAGCTACTATCTAGAATAAGGCACATACTCACCCGTGCAAGAAATATTATTGTCTGGAATGCCTTCCATTTCGGTGGCAACACAGCATCCTGAAAACAGGAAATGATTTCAAGAAAACCTACTTTAAAGGATTAGTCCATAAAACAAACAGTTATATAAGAAACATATAAACAATATTGCGTAAGTAGGAAGGCCAGAGGGGGAAAAAGAAAGGAGGGACCGTAAGGCAAAAGGAATTTCTCTAGCATTTGATGCTTCCAGAGTACAAGCTGTTTATTGAACTTTGAACCTTATATTTGCCTTTGACATCAGACACAGAGATGGCTATCTCCAGCTCCAGATTTTCTCCTTCCTCAGATGCAGACAACTAATGGAAATATTGAACGAAAAAAAAGAGATAATAAACATGATGCTTCCTCAAATTCAACTTCAAGGAAAAATTCTTGCGAAATGCCACATTACATTGATCATATAAGAAAACCCAGCAGCTGTTCTTAAAACTTACTAAATTACTGCACATAGTTGCTTCATCTGTACTGTGCTCATAAAATACCAAAGAAGTGATATAGGGAGGAAACTAGAGCTGAAGGTTAAACTTCGTAGAAGACTTAATAAACAGATAGGAGAATTAGAACTTTAAAGAAAAATCAAATGAAATAGTTGAGTAAGAGAACATCCTATCTATTGAAGAGAGATGGCAAAGGACTATAAATGAAAAGTTAAGTATATTAGGAGTACGTGAAGATTATGGGCAGAAATCAACCCGTAGCATAGTTGATGCAATCTAACTATATCATAAACCCATAAAAATGCATCACCAAATTTTTACAACTTTAGCCTCAACAAAAAGTTGTCAGCCTAAGCATTAGAAAATAACAAAAGTAAATGTCCATTATAGTTCTCCCACGCAATGGACCAGGAAACACATGTGGCAGACAGAGATAAGTGGCAGGAACTATCCGTGACAGTTACTTTGAAATAAAAAATGCAATGGCTGGATCAGTTACTGAACATTGGAAATACACAGATGTACATATTCATCTGATGTCTATGAACAGAATCACAGAGAATATAATATTTAAAAGACACATAATCTCGAAAGGTATATCATAATTTTGGTGCAACAGGCTACCTTCTGTTTCTTCAATCTTCCTTGCTCGGTGTCATTATCCTCCTTTTCATCGGTTTTACGAACCTATTATATGAGCAAACAAGAGACATAATATTCATTAAGAGTTAAGACAGTAAATAAGAGAAATACTCAACTTCATCGACCTTCATTCCCATGAATGTTTTTAGTGCTTTCATCAGTTGCATATATCTTCTCATAGTAAGAAGTTAAGTTTTACTAAACCAGATGCTGGTATGATATGACACTGGGGAAAGTTAATTTTTTGAAACCGGGTCAAAAACATTTTCAACTATCAAAGATTTTCATTACTATATTAAAAAAGCAACGTGCTATGAATTTAGCAGCTCCACAACAAATTTCTAAAGAAAGGCGCCATTGAGCTATTTCTTTGTAATAAATATACCTTATCCGAAGCCTCAGCCCCCTCATTCACTAATTTCTTTACAGACTCCTGATCGCTGCTCTGCATTTACATAACAGAAAAAACAAAAATAGATGAACTTTCCTCTAAAAGGTTCAAAAAATTACACAATTCGTTCCTGTTCAATGCACTTGGAAGCCGCCCGCCTAGCTTATGACTAAGTATCTAAAGAGCCCAACATTTTCACATTTACAGCATATACGGATAAACTAAAAAATGATACTCATAATAGAAATATCAGAAAATTCCATTTAAGATACCCATAAGCCATAAGAAATAAGAAGTATAACTGAATAATTGACCTTGAGGGATGAGAATCCAGTGATGGCCTCGGCTGATGAAATAGAACCGGTACCAAAAGGAAAGCAATTCAAATGATGCCATTTCGTCATGTCAAACCCTCTGGGATCTTTGCTCACCAAACCCAACCTCAGAGAACTCGAAGCAATGGCTTTCGAGCATTTTTTACACGATGAACGACCCGATTTCGCGTACTCCGCCACCACTTTCGGCGAGGACATTGCCAACGACGCTAGGGTTTTCCGATTGAGATTGAGATTGAATACCACTTTGTTAACACTAAGTATGCTTCGATTACGGTAATTGGGAACTATTTTTAAGCGATTGGAGAAATTAAGCATGAGATTTTGGAGAGCAGTTTCCGTGGTGTAACCATTTGAGCTTGAACAATAAAAATAAGCTCGTCGAGCTTGAGCTCAGAATATATAAATCAAGCTCGACTAATTGACACCGTGGCATGGCTTTCGTGGTGATTTGCTTGCATGATTTTTAGTTTTGCTCTAATATTTTTTTCTATCATGACATCTTCACATCTTTTAAAGTTAGGTAAATTAGGGAAAACTCCCTAAACTAACTTTTATTTTAGGGATCAGTCCCTAGGTAAAAGATTCTTAGACTTTAATCCCCATTTACTATTTATGTGGGTCATATTACAAGTTTTTTATTAATAT
>JACFYI010002358.1:1577624-1590567 GCA_014898755.1 Handroanthus guayacan
CCTTATTTATAAGTTGCCCTCAGTCCATACCAATGACTTCAATTAATACATGTGATTTTTTATTGAATCATTAATAAGGTATTGACACGAGCATAATTCACCCCTAAAAAATCATTTACTAAGGAGAAAGATACCCTACTATATAAGTTGGTCAAAAGACCTTTTCCTAACAGATATGGGATGAAGACCCGTTACATTTTCCCCCACCCAACTCATGCACTCCGTCGTCCTGTGTGGATCCCTCCCTGGGCTGGCCATACCTCAGCAAACACACACATGGGTTTCACCCTCTAGGCATCAGAAGGGTCCTAACTCTAATACGATTATCACGGGCCCAATTCATTCACAGAAAACTGGTTACTAGGGGTAAGGATACCCCACTATATAAGCTAGCCCAATGACCCTTTTCTAACCAATGTGGGATGGAGACCCGCTACAGGTATCGACTGCTTTATCGACTAGGTTGTGGTTAGAAAAATATATTTTCCGAGTCCACATCAATATGATGCAAATTGATAAACATTTGTCTAAGAGATATTTATGACATCCCATAAACATTGTACAAGATATTTTTGCAAGGCTTGTAACGACTTTCTTAGACATATACAGGTATCAACTAATTTGCAAGTACAAATTGTTCTATATGTCTAGAAAATATAAGATAACATATTAATTTTGATTGTGCAGTCTAGGATAGTGAAATTCAGATTGATACTGTTAGATGAAGACGACAAAGTGCTTTCAAGCACACATAAGGCATTTTTCCTCTGGTTTATAAGTGTATTTTAAATGTAAATATTTTATTTATATTAAGGGTTAAAGCTTAGTATATATCACATTATAATCGTTAGTAATGTGGAGTATTGTGTATATAATAATTGTATATTAATATTTACAAATTTTTGTACATGCATGACAAATAATAACTTCCAACACTTGCATTTTGCAAAAATATTTGGGAAGCAAATTTATTAAGATTGATGTGAACTCTAATAAGTATTTTGGTATGTGTTACACACACTTTGTGATTTTTCGACTTGAACTAGTTCCGAATTTTTTATGAATTATTGTTGTCATAATTTTTAGATTTTTCACCATTTGTTTATCATGGAATGGAACTACTGATTATTAATAATTGAATATATTTAAGTAAATATTTACTAAAGTTAAAATAGTAGGGACTAAAAAGGCATTATTTAATTATGAAAATTTTTATACTATCAATTTGTTTTATGAAATTATTTCGTCTCATTGAATAAAAATTTATGTAAATCTTTTAATTACTATCAATTTGTTTTGTGAAATTATTTTGTCTCATTGAATAAAATTTATGTAAATCTTTTAATAATTCTGTTTAAATTTTCATAACTAAATAAACAAAAATTTCCTCTTTTTTCTTAGGATTGATTTAAGAAAAAAGTAAAGTTATTTAATACTGCAAGTCTTGCATCGTCGTCTTCTTTGAGAAAGAACTTCATAAAAATTTACCTAAATACACATAATTTCCTCTTTTTTCTTAGGATTGATTTAAGAAAAAAGTAAAGTTATTCAATATTGTGAGTCTTGCGTCGTCATCTTCTTTAAGAAAGAGCTTCGTAAAAATTTACCTAAGTCTGTGAGAAGCATTTGTACAACGGCTGTCACTATTCTTTAAAATTCATATATATAGCATAAAATATGATAAAAATAAAATAAAAAATTTAGTAAAGTCATGCATTTTCTAACACACACAACAAAATATCATTACATTGAAAAATCAAACCTTATAAAAGAGTAAGCACAGAATAATTTTTATTTCAAGAATCACAATATTTTTAAGGATCATTATTTTTTTAAATTATCTTTCACTTTTATTTTCTCACTGTGACATTTTAAGAGTTATTTTAAATAAAAAAAATTATTTCTTAAATATTTTATATAAGATAATAATTACATTAAATTTACATACAATTTATATAAAAAATGAAAATATAAAAATAATAATTAGTGGCGGGAATAAAAATATGGAAAGCGCGCTTCAAGATGGATCAGATGAACAAGGTAGAAGGTTCTGGAATAGCCGTGCCACCCAAGTTAATATAAATAGCCCCCATCTATATGATGATGTGCTACTTCCATCCATTTTTCTTTTCATTTCCAGTCGAAAGACGCACAATCGCACGAAACGACAATCCCAGATTTTTCATCGTAGGAAGAGAGGCGAGGGCAAAGTGTTGGAGAAAATGGCAGGAGTTGTTCAGGACTGGGAGCCGGTGGTGATCCGCAAGAAGGCGCCGACTGCAGCTGCTCGGAAAGATGAGAAAGCTGTCAACGCCGCCCGACGCACCGGAGCAGAGATCGAAACGATTAAAAAATGTGCGTATTAACGTATCTTCTGGCTTTTGTGGTATATATGGTATTTTTTTGTGTGTATGTGAGTCAGCTTTTTTCAAAATTTTGTTATGCTTCCTTTTCGGCGATTTCGTTTTCATCTTCATTTATGTTTAAGGTGGCTGATGTTTAATAATTCTTTTTCTTTTCCTTTTTGGAAAACAGATTTTGTGTAGCCTCGATTTGTCTCTTTTTTTTCCCTTAAAAAAAAATTCTGATTTACTGTAGATATATTTTCCTGAAAATAGATTGGCATATTACGGGCATAGACGAGATTGCAGATAATTGTTTATAATAATTTGTTTTCAACAATTTATGTCCTTCAGCTTTCAGTCACGAAATGTTAACTCTTGTATGAATTTTATGCTCGATATGTGAGTTTATTTTTACATGTTTAATTCATCTGTGTTCCTACTTCTGCATGTGATTGTTGATAGAATGCTCATACAGAAGCTGGAAATTGATGTGGGGTCAACTAAGTCTTCAAGAGTCAATGCTATATCATATTCATTATTTGAACTTAAAGAGCTTCCCTATTCTGTGAAGTAGATGTAATAGGGCTTGGGAAAATTAATTTGTTGAAGAGATGTAGGAAATAT
This sequence comes from Handroanthus guayacan, assembly GCA_014898755.1. Lineage (NCBI taxonomy): Eukaryota > Viridiplantae > Streptophyta > Magnoliopsida > Lamiales > Bignoniaceae > Handroanthus > Handroanthus guayacan. The sequence continues at coordinate 1,580,594 of JACFYI010002358.1, forward strand.
GTAGGAAATTAAACCAACTTGACGCTACTTAGCACATATAAAGCTAGCTTGCAATTTTTGCAATTGATCTTTGTTTCCTTCTCCTCTTCTGTGGTGTGACTTGGAGGTTTAGTTTAAGCTACGGTCTAACTGATTAGCGGATCATTGCAAATTATATGGCGGAAGGAGAATTTTGTAATTGCTTACTCATCTTTTTGTCTGGTCTATGTCGTCAGAGTTGATTGGCAAAACTCTTTACGTGACTGGGCGAACCTTCCAATCGTGTTATTGTCCTGTTTTATTTTGTCTGCATCTTTTTCTTTCTAAGTTGGACTTTGTTCTGAGTCGGTTATAATGTTCTTTCGGTTGATTGGTCAACTTATTCCTTCTGCTTTACACCTGTGTTGTACAGTGTGAATGGCACTTCTACGAGATTGAGCTTATTTAGCTGATTGTAATTATGTGTTCTATTGCAGCTAATGCTGCAACAAATAAAGCTGCTAAAAGCACCACCACGCTGAACACCAGGAAGCTTGATGAAGACACAGAAAATTTGGCTCGTAAGTGGAAATCTTTTGTCCTTTGTTCAGTTAAAATTAGTTGAATTTTCTTTTCTGTGACCATATCCAACCTATCGTGTTTTCATTCTTGCTTTGGCCGTATAATCATCATGGTGCATGTATCTTCTTTTCTATCATTCACCAGCGGTTTCCATCCTTTCTGCCTTCTGAGTCTTATATGAAAAGCAAGAATATGAACGTGTGTGTGCATTGCAGACTATGTGTAGGTTTTGGGTTATCAGGATATAAAGCTTTAAATGTTTTGAGCAGACTACTTGATATTGGCCTGAAGTCACACTGTGGCATCACTCCCTAACATTTTGCCTATTTTCCAGATGATGAGAATCTGGAGTTCTCCAGTTTGGCTTTGTGAATCTTCATTGCTTATCTCGTCTCAATTCAAGTAACTTTTCTCAATTTATCTCTATACTGTCCAAATAATGTAGTTGAATAGTTACTTTCGCGGACACCATGTAATGCTTACCTGGAATTTAGCCTCTCTAAACCCCCTGTGCGAAAGAGAAGGAAAAAGAAAGAAAGGAAAGGAAAGGTAAGGAAAGGAAAAGAGGGAAAGAAAAAAGAAGAAAAAGTAAAAATGGACAGATCTCTGATTTGTAACCCTCCCTGATTAAGATTATTGTGTTGGTTTGGGCGAAATGGTAATTTCTCTGGTAAAGAAGTAGCAATGTGAAGAAATGTTTGTGTATCCTCATCACTTGTGTTCCACTAGAGCTGCATTTGCTCACTTTCTTCTTCCTTTGGCCTCTTCTTCCTCTTCCTCTGCCTAATAGAACAGATGATTTTCTCGGAAAATCTGCTGAAGTGGATCTCAAAGAAGGTTTTCTCTTTCATATGTTCTCTATAAGATTCTCCTCCTCGTACATCCGACTTCCATACACGTGTTTGAGCAAATTGTACCTCACTTCTTATGTGTATTCTCTTTAACCAAAGTTCCCTTGTTCTAACGTTTTCTTGATGTCACAGATGAGAAAGTTCCAAGCGAGTTAAAGAAGGCTATCATGCATGCTCGGATGGAAAAGAAATTGACACAAGCTCAACTTGCACAGGTTTGTTTCGTCTTGCTTTTACCGTGTCTCACAACCTACACTTGCCAAAACCATTCTTGTTGATTTAATTATATATTGTCGCGGTTGTTGTGCAGATGATAAATGAGAAACCCCAAGTAATCCAGGAATATGAATCTGGAAAAGCAATTCCTAATCAACAGATCATTTCTAAACTGGAGAGGGCGCTTGGTGTTAAACTTCGTGGAAAGAAATAAAACTAGTGTGAAGGGAAGTCAGCCATTTGTATTTGCATTGTCCTTGAGTCTGAGAAGCGGTTGTGTACATGAACATTTTCTTTTTCTTTTCTTCTGTTTTTAAGCCACTGTTGTTGCTCATATGTGAACAAAAACTCTTGAAGGAGTTGGCTGTCCTTAAATGGCATGGTCATTTATTGGTCCTGGAAATATTAGCAACTCCCTTCGCCCCCCAAGTCTGATGCGTCTGTTTTTCTTAGTTATCTCGTGCGATGCACGCTAATCGGAATTGTCTGACTGCAATAGTTCATGGATATATACAATTATTTATTTTTGCCGAAAATTGAATAGAATATATTATGATAAAAAATGTATGACGTTTGAAAATCATCAGATAGTTTAGTAGAAGTAATATTTTTAAAAAAGAAAAAAAAAATCATAATTATATACATTTTGTAAATAGTTTATTAAGTGAATTTAGTCTAGAATCATAGTTTTTAAACATCATAATCATAATAACATCTTTATAATCAAAATAACATCTTCATGGTTCATAGTTAACGTACATATGATTATTGTCCGAATGATTGCTGCAAATTTTATTGTTTCGGAGATCATGGGAGTGTAATTAGAGTTGATCAACAAAATGTGATTCGACAATAATGAAAATTTTACTGATAATAGCAGTAAACTAAAATGTTATTTCCGATTACAAAGATGCATTACGACGGGAATTGCGCTAGATCTCCTCTTTAGTCTATCAATTGGAACCAATGATGGTACGGCTGGCATCAACGGATCTATTTATATGGGTTTTGATCCAAGAAAATGAAGATGGATGAGGAAAATCAGATTTGCGGTTAGACTCCTCTATTTTGTGTTGGTATTTTGTCTCATATTTCATATTTTAATTATATTCTGAGTGCATAAATTATTTTCTTATAAAATATAGAGAATCATGGATATATGGCTCTTGTTGGTCATCCTTACACCAATGGAGCAGGAGATAGAAATTCAATCTACCATTCGCACTTATCAATCAAGGAAGTAGGAAATGAATACCTCATTCCATCATTCCTAATATGTACAAAGTTTCCAATTTGAACGCAGAACTACTTTTCCAGCTTAAAACAGGTATAGAAATGCACGAAGGTCTTTTAATATAATGGATCCAAACTCTAATAATATAACATTTTGTCCAATCAGATTACTAATAATGTAACGATACGTGCAATCAGATCATTTACATGGCATATTTTCATCTATTAATGCAAATATATTTAATGGCATATCTTTGTCGAAACGATAAGAGCCCACGTCATTCACATGCCAGTTTCGTTCCAAAACTGGTCAAGCAAATTGCAAATGCCTGAAATGCCGACAGAGGCTGTCTATAGTCCATTGTAAAAGTATCGTCTCCTACTTTCCCAAACTGAAGTAGCACAGTTTCTTCATCAACCTTTCCGCTAGGCTGACTTTGATCCATTGTTGCAACGAGTTGAAAATTCTTAACCGATGCGACTGTGACTCTTCCATGGAAGTTCAAGCACCAACATTCCAAGTGTTCGTGCCACCTTGGAGCTTTGTTAATCAGAACTGTATAGGATGGAGCAGATGAAACGGGCTTCTTCATTTTCAGATCTTTATGTATATCATCTGAGGATGGGCATGCAAACGAGCACACCATCCTTCTAGGACCTCTTGACTTCAAGAGATTGAATTTGTAGGAGACTTGTCCAACTTCGAAATTACCAGATGGGACTTGAGGACTTATCTGCTTGCTTGCTACACGGCGGCCGGATTTGCTGCTGGATGGCTTTGCTCCACTGTGTGGCGGTTGACTGTCGTATATGGTGAAATTAGTGCCGAGGAAGTCTGACCTGCCAAATGGAATGAGTAGTTGTTATGAATTATCAAGAGTATGTTGAGACAAATGCCTGATGTTTGTGAAGATAGAAGATGCGCTCCACACAGGGGATTCACTTTGGTAAAGCAGCAAATGTAGGAGCTATGATTTTCTCTCCTCTTCTATTACATCCCACTTCTTATCTCAGTTCAAATAATCTAGGTCATAGAAATAACTTACTAGAAACTTGCAGAGTTCCTAATAGAACCATACACAAGTGTTTTGTAAAAGAAAAATGAAGAAAACCATCAACCCGTTAATTTCTTATAGGTCTTTTGACATCAAGTGCTTACTTCTAAGGGTTAATTTGGATAACCAAATGGCTTGCTATTAGATGGATAACCCAAATACATTTATTGAACTCATATTGTCACGCCCCAGGCCCAGGGGCCGGGGGACGCGAGATTTGCCAGAGAATCCACCGTGCGCAACCTGAAATCGAGCTTTGAATAACGTGCTCAAAAGGGATATCCAATGGTTGCACATGGATTTTTTGACCATTACTTATATATTGGGAATCATTTCATTAATATCCCAATGTGAGATATCACACATACTCCCGTACTCAAGAAACTAGTAACTTCTTTTTTTCTTTTTTTTTTCCCTTTTTCGGTTACAATGAACTTCACATTGTTCTGGACAGTATCACCTTAAATCAGCAAGAATTCGGAAGTTCCAGCACGAATCAGGATCAGAAATGTACATAAAAGAGAAAGAAATAAAGCCCTCCACTTGTCTGGCTTGCCCAGAATTACCAGACAGGCGTCCTCACCTCAATTTTCCCACGTAAGCTTTACTCCCTTGAGATAAGTCATTAGCATCCAGAGATATAATGTACTCAGTGCGTGCACCATTTCTGTATCTTCTTGCCGCTAGTAGAAACTTCCCTATGTCCATGAATGCTGGGACATGAAAAAAGAATGAAAACATCAGCTCTTAAGCATGAAGGGAGAAAAAGAGAAAAGGAGATTCATGAAAATAAAAAAGAGAAAAGGAGATTCATGAAAATTTGGGAATATTGATAAGATTCCTGTTGAAATGGGAAATATAATAATTACAATTTGCATATTAAGTTCTAAAAACTATAAAGATAAATACATTGAGTACTAGAGTCACTTAAGCTGACGAACATTTTTACACAAGGAGCCTCTCTCTAGATAGTTAATAGCTGGTGATCTTTCCCTTGTCTGTTCCAATCATTCACTTGAGGGCCAGAGAAAAGATACTGAGCCAAATTGTGAAGACCCAAGGGAAAGAGAAACCAAGTTAACCTTCTTATATAGCAAAAGAAATGCTTGAAGATTTGGAAGTGACAATGAAGAATAGTTGATGGGCTGTAAAAACACAACATCTTTAAGCACCATATCCACAGTCTTCTACCAATGAGTCCAGATGTTTCGGGGGACCAAACACGTACTTCTCTGAAGCAACCCATATCAAATCAATTCGAGAGTCATTAAGAAACAAGTGACAACTTTCTTCTCCCCTTCCCTCCACTACCCACCCACCCACCCACCCAATTGTAAAGACTAAAGTGGTAGATTCATTCAAAGCTCATAACCACTAAACTGCAAAATGTAAGCAGTTTATGAGGGAAGGACGCGGTACATTAATCAGTAAGCATATATCTTCAAAATCTCAAAAGAAAGTCCACTTACATGGTGGGACAGCCATATAGAGATAAAATGCTGCATTCTTCTTGTCACGTTTTATAATACATTGAAGGGGAGAATCCAGTGGCCCTGGCTGCATAAAATATTAAACTAAGATTTGGAATTTTCAGTTCACCAGAAAGGATAAGATTACTGATATAATTTCAGTAATCACATCCAAACCCACACTTTCCAATCTACATATGCACTCTCAACTACATTCACATGCCCAAAACAATACCAAAAAACGAATAAAGCAAAGAAATAGACACAAAAAATAAAAATAAAAATAAAAATTTGAAACTTATTATGCCAGAGAATCATGTCTGCGTTCTTTCCTTGGTCACTCACACCACAATTTTCATGATAAATCATCATCTCATGCCACAGTTAGATCCCCTATTCAAAAATGGTGTTTTACGTATTCCTTATATTAAATACATGCCAAGTGTATTAAATCTCTCTTTATAAAACACACTGTTGTAAATGCCATAAACTTGGCATGTATCCTTTCAGTGGATTAGGAGATTAAACACAGATTGAAAGAGAGGGTCCAATTTGCTTATGCCATGAAACATGGCCAAATTATATTCTCTCCAACAAGCAAAACTTAAAACTGCCCAAATCTTCAACTCTCCTGACACTCTGATAGATCGATACTGATCCAAATACACATCTATCTCTCTTCTTCTATTCTATGAATACGTGAATAAATATTTGCAGGTGACAACAAAATGGCTAACAGAAGAAAAAATGTGAACTACAAAAACTGCAGCTAGATGATAACTTTCACTTCACTTCACACGACTTATTCATCAGCTTGAAACCAGACCTTCGTAACAGTCATTTGCCATTGAGATTATAATCCCAAATATCTACAACTTACAAACCATTAACGCACTCAGATGACCAACACAAACTATAGAATTCTCAACTCACAACCCATCAAAACAAATCCAGAATCCAAATCTCATATACACACACAAGTAAAATAAAAGTGCGTAACTGCACCTTTTTGAGGGAAGAAGGAAAAGTGATCTTGCCAGGCTGATGGAGGGAAGCCCTATCTACGGCTTCTCTGGTGGCCTCCCTCCACCGCTTGCAAACGCAGCCGCAAGCGACGACGTTTTGACGCTGCGGCCAATTATCCTCACTCACTTCCACCCTCTGTATTATCTCCCCCAACAACTCCGGCAGCATACCCGCCCAAGAACCCGATTCCGAAGTACCCGATTCGCCCGATGATACGACGCCGTCGTGCTGCTGCCGACTTCCATTACCAGAGTCACTTTCCTCCCTTTGTTCCTCTTGATAAATATCACTACTGCAAATAGATTGAACTTCTGAGGACTTAAATCCTTTACAAGATCTCGACACTGTTAATGAACGATTAATGATCCTTCTTGAGAGAGAAGATCGTCTCAGTGACATCTCGATTTTGAAGAGAGAGAGAGAGAGAGGGGAGGGATTTTTAGAGAGAGAAAGAGGAAGCAGTGGAGTGAAGGCGAATGAGAGAGAAATATGAAGGATGGATCGGGAGATAAATGTACAGGGCTGTCATAAGAGATTGAATGACAGACGAATTAAATGAAGAAAGCAGGTTTTGAATTTTAATTATCTGACACGTGTAATGATATGTGTGGCTTGTTATTTTTGGGTGAGCGACGGTAGTATTGAGGAGAACAGTTAGCTGTTTATGTTTACTAATCTAACAAAGTGGGTACCCGGTGAACAGAGAGGGGTAGTTCGGCCTTTGACCGATAACCGATTGACTAAGTCACGTCGTCGTTCTTGTCCGGGATTTATTTATTTTATATTAATTATAGATAATCAAACTACGCAATGCCCCTAAGGTAGGTATGGAGGAAAATGAAAAGATAATTGTTTTAAATCATTGAGTTATGTATTTGAAATTATTTTTGGTTTGTACGAGTTTTAATTTGGCAAATACTAGTTGAGCTCAATATGATATTTTAAGATATATTTTATTAATTTCTAACCTAAGCAGCAATCTATAAGTTATACAATTACATATAGCAAACAAGTGTTTGACTAAACTTCACATAATCTCAACTCAATTCTTTTTGATAATTTTGTATATTTTTCTTGCAATTTAATAGTTTTTTTAGAATTAAATATGTTAAATAGTTTGTTTATATAACTAAAATCATCATGCCGTCATTAAACCAAATAATTCAAAATATCAACAATCATTAATATAAGTTGACATGTAAGATCACAAGCGTAATTTTCCCTTTGAATTTCTGTTGTTCTCACATGTCAATTTTCCGTCAACACGTCAATCAGAAAACCGGGGAAATGACATAAAATGGGAGGGAAGGAATAAAAAAAAAGGGATTAATTTCCTGAAAAGGAACATATAAGAATGCCGGTCAAACCAGGGCGTCGTTGCTGAAAGCATCAACAATTAACGCGCTAGACTCAACTCTTCTTTCTTCTTCTTCTGCTTTTTTTGTTTTTTTCGGTGTGTGTGTATTACTAGACTCAACTCAAAAGACTAGAGAGAAGCGTATCCAAGGTAAATATTTACAGTTTTTTTTTTTTTTTATTTAACGTTACATATTCTGAAAGAATTAGGTCTCATTAATACAACCTTATTTTAGTAAAAGATTTTAGCTCCTAAAATTGTCTCACAGAGGCTACATAACATTAGTCATCATTAGCATGTATAGAGCATGTAGACAATTCACAAGCAGTTCAGTTTCTCCAACTAGAGAACACAGACGCACAGGCAATTGTAAATCAACCTATGTACATTCAAGGTACAATTACCTCAACACTCTATGAGGTTTGGCATAATAACCCTTACACTCCTCCTGATTGATTTAGGTGACGGAAAACCTAACGGAGCTTGTGTAGCATTACACCTCCTGTCACACATCTCGTCACAGAGGATCTACTTATAATGTTACGCATTTCCATTAAGTTTTTCATTAGCTTACTAACGGTAGAGGTTGCTATAGTAATTATCCAAATTTTAAGGTCTAAGGAATGTTTTGATAACCATGCCTAACCTTAGGGGGATCTTGGGGTAACTATCCCTACATATAATCATAGATATCATGAACACTCCTTCAGATCATCAGATTGTATCACGAATTTGCTAAGAAATTTCATAAGCTCTTCGTTAAATGATTTTATCACGTAGCTGTACAATATCCTGGAAAGAAACAGAGCAATACATGAGTTCTAGACCTGTCTGTTTCTAAAACTCGACAGCCAAGCATTTGTACTTTATAGCGATACATTGGAAGAACAGGGAGACCAGCTTAACATCACAAACTACATGCAACCCAACAAAACAATATTTCACTGTAAACGTATGTCTTCTTCACTTTTTATCATGAAATGAAACTAGCATTGGGTGAAATGAGGATCCTGGTTTCTCTATAGATGTCATTGAACCAGATATATAGTCAATGTTATGACTTACGAACAAGTAACGTGTGGCCTAAGCCTGGCTACAGAAACAGTAACACAGAGCATAATAAGTCCTTGCAGTCGAGTCCACTATGAGCTCATATAGACCTTAAACCTGGTCAAACTAACTCGAAATAGAACTTGTCGGTCCATGGCTTATGCACTAAATTCAGTCAGTGGCTACCAAAAAGAACCGACGCAGAATACAGACTTTATTAGCTTCCAACGTCACAAGGTAAATTTTGAAATCCAGACAGCAGGCTAGCCAAACAGAAGGGTAAAGGGCTGAAAAATGAAATACACTACTTCATAAATATTAAAGCTCATCTCAAGTTCAGCTCAATTACTCAAAGAACAATAAAGAAACGTGCAAAGAGATCAATCTACCCAAGCTCAACCAGTGTTCAACTTGAACAACCAACCCAAACTCAAACATTCGATTCAACTCAATTCTTTTACATTTACAGTCCTATGTCCAAACTAACATCTTCGATTGAACCTCCTTTCTTCTACCAATAACTGAATTGCACACATGGTTAGACATGAAATTAATAACTATATTCTGCAATTTTCATTAATCAAGAAGCTCTAATCACTGATTCACAGAGCAAAAATCATAATGACAATAACTGTATGAATTATGATCATCTATCCAATCTTCATCCAGAAACACTAAACTTGTTAGCATTACGCTATATGAATGAGAACATCACCAGAATAGAAAAAATTTGCTCATCATAGAAACCCAAATCATAATTTTATACCGCTTCGATACCACATTAGAAAAAAAAAAGTGCTATAAATCCACATCATTGATTATTTAAGGAGTCATTAATAACAAATAATCCTCCTCACCGCTCCCAAAAGAAGATCGATTTTACTCAACTGCTTTTTTGTACCACATCGTTTAGCTGTTGCTGCTTCTGAATCATCGACTTCCTCTCTATCTCTTTCCACTTGTTGATACCGACAGCGCACACAGCTTGAAGAACAACGAGCAGGTAAACTGTGAATTAGCACCCAAAATCGAAAAATAAATAAAATTGAAGAAATATACATAAACTGTATACGTACCTCCGGCTCCAACGAAATAGAGCAGCCGAACAAGCTTCGTGCGGATCACTTCCCCCGCCGGTAATGGTATCATCTCTCTCTCTCTCTCTCTCTCTCTCTCT
>JACFYI010002358.1:1591544-1617457 GCA_014898755.1 Handroanthus guayacan
GCACGCATAGACCAGCAATTTCCCTCGTCATTTATATTACCTTTTCCTTTTTATTTTTATTTTTCTTTTGCCCTTTTTGTCTCTTTTTCTGATGAAAATTAGATCAAAGATAAAGAGTGAAAATTCCGAAGAAGGTGAAATCCCTGAAGCAGCAATGGAGAGAAAAGACAGCTCCAAATTAAACATAGCAATTATTCACCCTGATCTTGGAATAGGTAACTTTTATAGCCGCACATCAAGTGTACGGCGGCCCATATCAAATTGCATCCCGTATTTGCTGTTTCTATATGAATTTTTCTCTTTTTAGTTATTGGTTTTGAATTAAAGATATGGGTTTTCTGGGTTTTAGCTATTGTTAGCAAAGACGTTAGTTTTCGTGAGAAATTAGTAGTTAACGCTTAACAGGAAGAGCGATTCGTGACATTGAGTTGTGAAAATCATGCATTCTGAGCTTATTTACAGCGAGAAATTTGTGAACTTTATTGCCTATTTGTATAGGGATGAAGTTTTTGAGAATCCTTACTGTCAATGTTTGTGTGTGCTTAGATATATAGGTTTTGAAGGAGATGAGGATGATCTGATCATGTGTCAAATTTTTAAGTTTGTCAAGGGGAACAAGAAAAGTTGACTTTAATTGTGTTCTAGATTTGTGAGAAATTTTTGAAGAAATCATTAGGTTAGATTCCTGTATGGTGAATGCTTGTCGTAATTGTTGTTTGCAACGAGACATGCTTCAGTTTATTATGGAAGAAAGTCTTTTATGCTTAAAATCAGAAGCTGGATCCTTTATTTCATGTAACTTTATATCTTTTTGGTAATGTGTGTCTCTTCAGTTCGTACCGATGCAATTTATGTGCATTTGTTTACATGAAAAGTGGAATGTATTAACATGTATATTGGTTAAGTCTTTAACAAAACTTGATTCTCAAGAAACTCTAATTTTTGTACGAATATGATTTGCAGAACTATACATGGAAAAATCGTGATTATGTGATTTTTAAACTTTTCCACTATATAGTCCCTTTATGGTCTTTCAGTGAATTATTCGTTTGTTTTTAATAATGCTAGGTGGAGCAGAAAGGTTAATTGTTGATGCTGCTGTAGAACTCTCATCTAATGGTCATAATGTTCATATATTTACCTCGCACCATGACAGGACACGTTGTTTTGAGGAGACAGTTTCTGGTGTGCACAACTCTTTATTCAGTTCTCTTTTCAGCTAGAAACCTTATTTTTATTTTTATTTTTTTAATGATAATCTGAAAATGCACAGGTAATTTTCCAGTTACCGTATATGGTTCTTTTCTACCTCGGCATATTTTCTATCGTCTCCATGCAGTATGTGCATACCTGCGGTGTATATATGTTGCTCTTTGTGTGTTATTTTTGTATCCTTCTTTCGACATTATACTTGCGGATCAGGTCTCCGTTGTCATTCCGCTGATGAAGTTGAAAAAGTCATCAAAGGTTATCCGACTTAACTTTTTTTACTTGATTGTAACCTGTGGTCAGTGACATTATAATTTACACGGCTTATATCTTTTATCTAGGTTGTATTCTATTGCCATTTTCCAGACCTTTTGCTTGCTCAACACACAACCTTCCTTAGGAGAATTTATCGGAAGCCAATAGACTTTTTGGAAGAAATAACAACAGGTCTCTCTAAGCTTTGTATTTAGGGAAGTTACCTCAACACTCTTTAGGTTTGAGTCGGCTTGACCTAACTATTAAAACGCCTCCCGTAGTTTGGGAAATTATAGTAACACTTCTTGTCTTTAGTTCAGCCAACGGAAAACTTAATGGAGCATGGGTAACATTATGATTATACCCCTAACATTACAAGTAGACCCCTGTTTAGTGGGGTCCCCACTTGTAATGTTACTTAGACTTCACTAAGTTCTCCATGAACTAATAGCAGAGGGTATGATCATAATTTGCCAAACTAGAGGGGGTATTTCTGGAATTAGACTGAACCACAAAGTGTGTTGAGGCATTTATCCCGTATATTCATTCTTTTTCTGTTCCTTTCTCGCCCAATGTTTTCTTCATTGTTTACATGCATATTCTTTTTTGTTTTTCATTATAGTCAAACATTTGATTCTTTTATGTACTGCCTGGTCTATTTTAGGTATGGCCGATTTAATTCTTGTAAACAGCAAATTTACTGCATCTACGTTCGCGAGGACTTTCAAGCATTTAAATTCACGAGGGGTTAGACCAGCCGTGCTTTATCCAGCTGTAAACGTGGATCAGTTTGACGAACCTAATGCTACTAAGTAACAGACATGATTCTATCTCTTGGTATCTTCAAGTTATACGATGGATTACAAAAATTATCATATTAAACTCATCTCTCATCACAAACAAGCCAAGACAAAGAAAAATGAGTTTATGTGTATAAAAGTATAATCTTTTATTTTGATACCGTCTAATCATTATGTGCTTTATTTCAGGTTGAGTTTTTTGTCCATAAATCGTTTTGAACGGAAAAAGAATATAGAACTAGCTATATCTGCCTTCGCTATGCTCTACAACAGCCAACAGGATTTTCTTCAAGGTGACAAGAAAAATGAGCTTTCCTTGATTGTTGCAGGTAAATTCCTTTCTTGTTATGATCTATCTGTATTCTTGTTATGGAAATTTTATGTTTTTTTATTATTACTTCTTTCTTTTCTTTTCTTTTCTTTTTTCTTTTATTTATAATTTTCCTTAATATTGAAGAAATTTCTTATGTACCGGCAACCTTCAGAAGGTCAGGTTGCAAATAAATAAAATACGAGACACTGAGGATTTTTGCTCCTTTCAGGTGCAGATTTGTTCCATAACACTGTTTTTTTCTTATTCACTTAATAATTAGTCGCACTAATTAATTTAACTTTCAAGAATGACCTGACCATATCTGAACTCTGGTTGTTGCTCGTTTAAGCATCTTGTTTCCTCTTTATTCTTTAAGAAAACAGTGGTTAGCAATGAACTCTAGGTTTTTGGCTCTTGATGTCCACAAATTACTCAGTTTTGTTGCACAATTTCGACGAATCAGTCAAATCTGTAGACACGTTGTAATGTGACATCTCTTGCGCACTTTTTGTTTTCGTCAGGTGGCTTTGATAAACGGCTCAGAGAGAACGTTGAGTATTTGGAGGAACTCAAAACCTTGGCAAAACGAGAAGGTGTATCTGATCGTGTCCAATTCATCACATCGTGTCCCACGTCGGAAAGAAACACTCTTCTTTCACAATGCCTTTGTGTAATCTACACACCCAAGGTATTTGCACCATCTGATGTTCAGATCAATTCATTTGAATGGATTTACATTAGGTATAATTCCTCAGGATTCCCTCTGTTTTGGCCGAATTAAAAATTTCACTAACTCTCCCTAACTGATGGAAAGCTATACTCCAAACTTAATGGAGTATGGCTAATTTGGAAAATAACAATAACACCCACCTCCATAAAGCTTTCTGTCAACTATAAGACATCATTGTAATTTCCTAAACCACAGGGTTGTTATTGTAGTTTTACAGCCGCAACTATTATTTCCATCAAGTTTCCGGCTAGCTGAACTAACTGCAAGAAGCGTGATTATAATCTGGCTTGTTAAAATTTGGTCATTACCTATACCCAACAACTCTTCTGAGTTATATTATTACCTTAGGACGAGCATTTTGGGATAGTCCCTTTAGAAGCAATGGCGGCCCACAAACCTGTAATCGCATGCAACAGTGGGGGTCCAGTCGAGACAATAAAGAATGGAGTAACGGGCTACCTTTGTGACCCTAGCCCTCGAGATTTCTCAATGGCTATGGCCAATTTTGTCCGGGATCCTCAGATGTCAAGAACTATGGGGAGAGAAGCTCGAGAGCATGTTGTGGAGTCGTTCTCTACCAAGACTTTTGGGAAGCATTTGAATGGATATATTGTTGATACAGCTAGGAGAAAGAGAGAGTGAAAAATGGATTGTTGATGGTGAAAATGGTGTGGTTGATGACTTGATGATCTTCTTGGTTCTCATAGAGATACATCTCTATGGCTTTCTCCTTAAGTCCAAACAAAATGATGTTGTAAGTCACTGGTTGTAAAAAACACAAAATAGGACACTTGTCTTCATTTTAAAATATGAAAGATAGTGACCTAGAAGGGTGGCTTATCCTAGACCTGCCCAAGTTATTATAGTACAGTTTTGCTCTAAGCTTACCATAACCTCAATGTTGTAGGATTGTATTTCTTAGTTTTTTCCTGAATTAACATTATGGGGCAATTTTGCTTCCTTCGATCCTTTCCTGTAGCTTTGTTTTTTAAAGAAGTGACTAATTTTACCGATAGCGGGAAAAATAATCGGTAATAAAACAATGTTACTAATTACAAAAATAGTAAGGAAGCAAAAAAATGAATGTTTATTTAAAGAGCTTTCGTTCATTATTAAATTACCTTTTAATTTGATGTATTTTTACATATATAACTTAATATATCTAGTAGAAAAACATATAAGAAAAAGCATTAACATTTCAATTTTCATCCTAATCTTTTGAGAAACATAAGGATGTGATGTTTTCAAATTCAGTTTTTTCTTTTCCAACGAAAAATGCAAAAGACATAAGCACAAGCTCTTTCGGATATCTATATCGTCTACTTATGAACAAATGAACAGCTTGATGAAAAGTACTTTTATCTACGAACACATAAATTACAGGTTCAGGTTGCTGGGGAGTAGTTGATGAACCAGCCATAATCCTCTTTTAGGAGAAAAAAGAAGATAAAATAAATTGTTTTAACTTCGTTCATACATAACAAAGGCAAAAAGCAGTCTCTCTATCGCACTACCAAGATACAACACATTCTTTTCACATAATACAACAAATTGAATATCACCTAGCACTATATCTTAATTCCTAGCCTATCTTTCCACATTATTGCCTACGTCTACAGATACAGAATAACATAAATAAATATGAAGATCTGCATTTTAATTAAGTGAATAACTGACTTCTAACTGTTTCGACTTTTGGGTCAATGCCAAGGCGGCATTCATCTGCAAGAGCCAACGTAAGCATCTCTGTACAAAATTCGTCGTCTGGTTTGAGCCATAAAGCCTGTTAATAGAACAATATCACAACTCGAGGCCAAAAATGTGATTGAATGATCAAAACATGATGTTCCACAGTGCTTGAATCTTATAAGAATAAATCAGTTCAACAGCACCCAAAGCTAAGTCTAACAACAAGAACACCCTCGTAGTTTAGAAACTACGATAACACTTCATTCTGTTAATTTAGGTGATGGAAAAGTCAACATAGCCTATGTAACATTACAAGTAGCTTCCTAAGGAGTTCTACTCATAATGTTTAAGTAAATGTATTGGATTTTCAAGGATATAATTGTAATATCACACCAGAACCCTTAAGTTCTGCTAAGTTTTCTATCAGTTGTACAAATGGTAGGGATGTTATTGTATTTTTTCCAAGCACAGGGATATTTCTACAATTAGGTCAAATCTCAGAGTTTGTCGAGGTAAACACACAAATTGGTAGACATGTGGTGCTGCTTTTAGAAGAGAGAATTGGTAAGCCACACGCTAATTTTAATGAAATGGCAATCATACCTTGTGATAATGTGTAATTGCTGCTGTAAAATTATCCTGGAAAAAGAAAGATCTATTAGACGAAGTCTCACTCTCCCCCTCTGTTTTAGAAGATAATATAAAGCCAGGGGAATGTGAAAACCATCACCTGAAGATGATATGTGTATGCGAGACCTGCATATGTACTCAAACTTCTAGTTGATAGTGCAAGAGCTTTCTCGTAGTAAATAATTGCCTCATTGTACCTCCTGATGGTTAGAGCAATTTAATGATTTCCAATCAGAACATAGAACATAATACAGAATTGAAATATAGTTAACAAGACAACCGAGAGACAAACACATACTTCAATTACATGTAAGAGAAAGGGACAGAGAGAGTCAGGGAAATTACAGGTAAACATATGCTATCATCAGAGAATAAGAGAGCCACAAGGGTATTAACTATTAGCAGTTAGATTGAATCCAACTAAACTAGGTCTGACTTAAAAGGGAAAAAGAAGATCTCAGTGTGTATGCAACATTAGTCAGTCATATAGCCATGGTATAGCTAACTTTCATGACAACTTTTGAAGCATAGAAAGACAAGGACATACTTCAATTTTCTCAATGCATGAGCAAGGTTGACTACGGTTGGCTCCCACATCTCACTTAAAGAGGATGGTACATGAGCCAGTGTCTTCTCAAACCACCACACAGCCTTCTTGTACCTGAGATTTTAGAAAGGAATTCATGCAAGAACCATGATAGCTTAAAGGTATGACGAATTTGAAAAATCGAGGACGCACACTAAGTGAGCAATAGCTAGTAGTTAATCATGGATGAAACATCTTACTCCTTCATATGATAAGCCACGACTCCTAGCTCATTATATACAAGTGGATCTGAAGGACACACAATCTGGGCCTGCATAAAAAACTGAATGCAACTTCCCATCAGAAAGATGAATCAGGGGAATGCACTAATTGCGTTATGCAACAAAGGAAAACACAAAGATAATTCACAGCTAAAGCCCAATGCAACGTCATAACCGGACAACCTAGACTCAAGAGAGTTACAATAAACCTGCTCAGCTAGTTTGAAGCTATGTGTCCGCATGTATTCCATTCCTATGTATAGAGTTGGCAAATGGCACCTGCAAAAGAAGGAAATTCAGTATCAGAAAATAAGTACTTGGATAAGTAATAAAAGGATGACATTTTGCTGAAACAACAAAAAATTTTTTACCCAGGAAATAAACGAGCAGCAGTGCGATAAGCTGACATTGCTTGATCTCCTTCTTCTTGGGCTGCATATGCATTCCCATAGCCAATCCAACCTGGAGCAAATGTTCCATCTAAACTTGTAGCCTTGCTGGAGAAGGATAACCAGCGAATCGAATTAAACCCAAAAATCCAGACTTCTTGAGGATACAAAAGTGTAAAAATGTACAGAACTAGTTAACCAATGCAAGCAATGTTTCCATTTTCTTTTTTCCTCGATGGCAGTATGGCAACGAAGTGCTGATCCCAATTAAAAGCCATTCATCAGATCAAAGAATACCTTCATCAAAAGCTTAAAACATCACAACAATAAAGAAGAATAGCTCCAACGCTCCAAGCCAACCTTCTTATTATGGCCCGCATGGAAGGGAAGTATAAGGTAAATTATGACTCCTCAAAATTCAGATCAAGAAGTCCTAGTTAAGTATTAAATCGTGATTAGCAGTAGCCCCTTCTATACAAGGTTCATTATATTGCAGGAAATGAGGTAAACTACATAACAGTAGTAAAGCCTATGCGAGCAAGCAACAACTGACCAGCAGAAAATATGAATTGAACGCTAGGACTGAGTTTCTAAGAACCAAACAACACAAAAGAAACTCCATAAATTTACAAACTACTAATACAGAGGACAAAAGAACTTCAGTTGGGCAGGAAGAATCCTAATTAGAAGTTCAAGGGCTGTTACCTGAAATAACGACGTGATTGATCATACTTTTTGATGCATGAGTAATAGCAACCCACAGCAAACCATGACAGAGCTCTGGATAAACATGTTGTAGGAAGTCACTGAGACATATATCTGAAAGTTCCGTAATAAACGTGAAATCGGATAAAAAATCACATAATTTTGGATGATCATCTCAAGAATGAAGAACATGCGAATTTGTTTTAGAATAAAAAGTACTAGGTGAAAACTTGAAATTATATGGGATGAGGCTTTTCTGCATTTAGTGGAATAAATAAGAAGATGAGAGACCCATAACTATACAATACTTCGGTATCTTTTGCTTCTGATTCAACTGTACCATACTGAAACTATTCACTTGAAATGATACTAGAGAAAATATTTAATATATTCCCAATAATAAACCATGTTTCCATTTGCTCATAACAGACTCGTTACACTTAGTCCTCCAGATACAGCAGCAGATTGGCATATGGTAGATATGAAGGATACACAACTGTGTACAAACTTTAGAAGTAAACAAATGAATGGAGCAAATATGTTAACTTCAGATTCAAAATACCACCTGAACTGAGTTGAGTGTTCTTTGAAGATATCAATTCCATCAAATAACATTCAAGATTGTTTAACACCTAGAGGGCTGAGGGCGTATTCACTATGGTATTTAATTGTATTATTTAAAGGCTTCTGAATCTATTTCAAAATTATATCAGAATAAAAAGGTTTGCCCCTGTCCCATCGTGATGCCATAAGTGTTTGTGAACCATCTGTAGTCACACTATTGTCGGCGCAATACCATGTCGGTAGTCCACTAGTAGGAAACATTTTAAGTATGGTTCTAGTGGTTAATATATTAACCTAGGCATTGAGCACCCCTAGAAAAAGAAAAAGAAAAAGAACATATGTTTTTCAACCTTTTGAGATAAACAGTAAGGGTTGTACATTTGTTATGTGAAAAAGTCAACATGTTCTCACTTTTGAGGATAGTCCTTGACTAAATTGCATGCCATTAGATAGAGTTCGTTGGAATGCCCAAGCTCCATGGCTGCTGCTAAATGCACCAGGGTACACTTCAGGTGGAAAGGGTCCTTCTCGAGCAATCTGAATTAAACACATTCAGATAAGCAAGTGGCATCAGTAAGAGAATAATGCAACCACTTTCCTTTTGAAGAAAATTACAAACCCACATTGATGTTAGTTCAAAACATTTCTGGTATTCGCCACACTGATGGTAGTACTCAGCTTTGCAGGCTAAAAGATCGGTGTTGTTCTTCAGTGTACATAAAGATTTTCCAGATGCCTTTGTATTGGAGACTTCCTGCTCGAGTTCTCTAAATTTGGTTTCAATGACATTTTCTTTATCGTACTGGGATTAAAGATGTCACGAGTTAACACTACTACTCAGAACCATAAGTACAGATGTTCAAACACAAGATTAATGAAAATTAAGCAACTAGCCTCTTGAACCTGAAAGCATGAGAGCACTTCAACCCATACTTACTTTCTTTACCAAGCATGAATAAAATGAAGAGAGCCATCCATCTTCAGGGCCAAATTGCAATGTCGCTAGTAGATTCGTCTCTAGAATATATAGATAATTGAATTAGGCATCTAGTATTCAGTCAATATACTGCTGGACACTCAGAGTCATTTCCTTTGTAGTGATAATGATCCAGCGTAAAATAAATGAGGTATTCGACTAGTTGCAAATAAATAAATTAGCAATAACACAAGAGTGCAAGTCATGCCACAAGTTGTGCTTATCTAAATCATATTTGGGTGGTCTAAATTTGAACTTGTATTTGTCACCAGTAGATGGGTACACACCTTCTTCACAAGTGAGCATATGACCCTCTATAAGGCATTCCAAGGCCTGAAACAAGAAGAAAATGAGATGGCACATGATCCATGAAAAATAATTCAATTTAGGAAAAGAAAAATTATCGGTTGCATTAAATAATTCTGACATCTCATGCAAAAAAAAATATCAACGGGCCCATTGTAACATTAAACAATGATAAACTACCAACACCCTTGCTGAAACCCAGAGAATCAGCATAAAGTAACTGTCATACCTCATAACACAGAGGATCAGCTTTGATGGCAGCTTTGTACCTTCAAGTGTCACAAGAAAAGGTAAAATAAACTGAGCTCTCTTAGCTGAAGATAAATCTACTCTACCATAGATTCTAGCAACAATAAAAGAATATTGACTAGATAGTGACAAGAATAGTTTGCAGCTAAGCTAAAATGAGGTCAGAAAACAACAGAATGGGATCAAAAGCAGAGAAGAAACTGAACAAGTAGTGCCAAAAGTGAATCAGAAAAGTATAGAGAAAGACCTCTAAATTCACCATTTCAGATGTAGATGTGAAGATGTTTAATGAGTAAAACATAGAGGGTTTTATCTAAATATCTCAATCATATGGTAACCTCATAAAGGTAATAATTCATAATGCGGTGTAGGTACGTTTTATCTAACTCATCATTTCATCAATCAAAGGAGATAGCAATACCAATTACAAAAATAACACCCGGTCCTATCTTCTTGTATTTATTCATTCATTTACTGAATAAAAGTTTCAACATGTAGCACCGCCACCTAGTTGGAAAAGGCTATTGCATTAGTTTCTGTTCCTCGCTGCCAGGGTTTCCCATAATTGTTGCCTACCCAGTTCTGGGAATCAAACCATGTGTTGCCTTCTTTTATTTCAAGAACTCATGTTTTTAGATGTCAGGATAACATTGGCAACATCCTTGATCCTTCCATAACAACTCATTTAATACTGCTTTAATGCAGTGAAACACTAAGAGTTTTACATCCTCAATTTATACAGGGAAAAAGTGATTCTATTAATATTGGTCAATATCCTTTTCCTTAAATAAATTCTATGTTGGGAATATTTCTTCTTAACTATTCTCTGACATTTACATATTGTAGCACTAAAGTTTTCAATATCAGCTGTCAGAATTTCGAAATTGTCCAGTTTACAGGACAGATCATAAACAACAGAGTAAACATATGCAAAAACTAAGAAGAATGGATGAAGGAAAAATTAATATGATAAGACAATATGCACGCACCATAACCGAGCCTGCACACGATTTTCCAAGGCCTCGTACGCCTTGCCTCTTAAAAAACATATTGCTGATATAATCTGTGATGGAAATGTAACCATCATTTCTGCACTCTGACCACTATCTGTTAAAGTTATTACTGAGTTGTTCCTTTGTTTACTCTTTCTCCGCATTAAGGGGACAGCAGTACATGGAACATTTGTCATTTGAGGGATCAAAACATACTTACATTGATTTCACGATCTTCACCATCTTTATCCAGGTACATGCTATTGTAGTCCTTTGTGTCAGTAATGTTACCATGTTCATCCACTTTAGCATCACCAAGCATTAACAGGCATTGATCCCATTCTTTCAGTTCTTCCTGGTAACAGGATATGGTTTCTATTTAATGAGTATAGACAGAAAACAGATTATTTCTTATGCCAATCAATCAATAATACTACCTACTAGGCAGAAGAACTTGTACAGATTTCAGGACACAGATAGACCTACATTACCAGATCTCTAAGAAAAAGAAGCATGTTATAAGATCAGTCTGTTAATCTTGTAAGCATTCAGTAAAGAACTGGTTGCAATGAATTGTCTGACAAATCTCCAACGCATCAATCATTCTAAGATCTTGCTAAAGCTCGAGTGCTAAGGCACTTGTAGCAGCCACTTTTAGAAAGATTTAGTATTTGGAGTTCTCATGCAATGTCCGTAGCTAACTGAGCAATTTACCCCAAAAAAGGAGAGAAAAAAAGGTGGGGAAGAAAGAAAGCTCAAACTTCCAAATATAAGTAACAACACCAAGGTATTCCATAGGAAATTTAATGGGTAATGAAATCCTCAACCTCCTAGCAAATTTAAAATTTTGCAATTGAGTAAAACACTTCATTATAATTAGTCAGCCAAGTTTCAACAAACAAACACTTCATTACAATTAGTCATTCGAGTTTCAACAAACAACAGCTCCCAGCTCCGCGTGGAAATTCAAGGGAAGATGGGAAAACAATTCATTATAATTAGTCAGTCAAGTTTCAAGTTTTAACAAACAAAGAAGAAAAACAAAACTCTAACTCGAAAATCCCACATGCAACATACTTAAGATAGTGCTCCAGTAAAATTCAGTTGTATTTCTTATCAGTACACACCATTGCGCTCTATAATACTGGCAAGAAAGAGAAGAAAACTATTACAAGGCATTTAGCAGCAAGGTAGCGAAAGCGGAGGTCACGGAGAACAATCTGGGAGGCATTTAACAGGTGGAAGGCACGACGGTAGTGGCGCCCGAGGTACAGCGCCTGTGCTTGCATGTATATATCGGCAGGGTCCGACGTCACCGCCGCCACCTTATCGGCGAAGAAGATTGCCGATGAGTACAAATGCTTACTCACGCAGTCCCGAACCACTCCCCGAAGCTTCTCAATTTGCTCCTCCCTCATTTTTCTGCTATCTGTATGTGAATTTGCTTGATTTATGAGATTGAAAAGGAAGGCTTTCGATTGGGGATTAGGGGTTTAGATTTGAGATTTTCTCCGAGAAAAGGGCGGGAGGGATTTTTGGTTTTGCTTTGGTTTGCAGGGAAGGGTGATTTGGGGTTGGGCCGAGCGTGGGCTTATATTTGAATCTGAGGAAACTTCTGTGCTTTAGAGTTTGGCTTGGATGGTGGTCGGACCCAGGCCAACATCTTCATATACTACCATATCTTAATTGGGTCAAGCAAGGTCACGGTCCAATGTTAACATGCGGCACATTCGGCCGTGACCTTGCTCGACCCAATTAGTGCTGTCAATCGAGCGAGTTGAATCTGTAATTGATTAAAATATTTGATGAATTATATCTAATTATAAATATTTTTAATATGAAATAAATGTATATAATATGAAATTAAGTAATCTGATTCGTCCAAGATGGTTGAATTATTATTATTATTATTGTTGTTGTTGTTAGCAAAAAAGCTTGTAAATAGAATACAATATATGCAACATTAATCAAAAATATGGAAATTTGTAATTCTTTTGAGGTGTGTTATTCATTAATATGCAGTATTTTTTGTGTAGTTATTATTTTGGATTTTTTTATTGAAATTTGAATTTTTATCTAATTTGGACTCTGTATTAATTGACTCGGGTTGTATACAATCTCAGGTCGGGTTCGAGCATAGAAGTCATAGTCAGATTCAGGTTCTAATTATCTTGATTTGATCAAAGTTTGATAATTGGCAACCCTACACTCAATATTAATGACAATCATTTTTTGTTTATTTGCAAATAATTTTCATAAACTTAATAGGGATAATAACTATACTTAAATTATAGATGTTGACAATTAATCATATATATTCAACTTAGTAAAAGAACAAATATTGTTTTGGGAAATCAATGGTCATGCACTCGATCGAGGAATTTACAATGACGATCCTGAGATAATTTATAACTTATAATTTCACAAGTAATTATCATGCTTGACCCTTTTTCACCACAAAAAATTTGAGTAATTACTACGGCTAAAAATTGATGTTAATAGAAAAAAATAGTGGCGGAAAGTCATTTGCTACGGCTTCACTACGGCAATGATCCGTGGTTTCTGTGAGCGTAGCGAAAAATCCACTACAGCTATATGCTATGGTGGATGTTTTTCACTTTGATATATCCACGACAAATGATGTTTCCACCACGATTTTTTGGATTATAGGCTACTACATCCACCACGGCTATCAATTGGCTACTGCTCCCACTACGGCTATTAAATTTTTGGTTGCAAAAAGTCAATATTTTTGTAGTGTTTATATAATTCAACTGTATAATATTGCAATAGAAAACTAGTCTTTAATATCCTTTAGTAACCTATATATGAGCCATATTAATAAAACTAATGCCTTTAACACTTTTATTATTTTATGATATCTTATTTTTGTGGCACACCTTCAACTCTTGATAATTATTATTTCAAAAGAATAGCAATAATAATAATAAAACCCCACATTTTTGTACAAATAAAAAAATAACTCAATGGGGCCAAAAAGAAAAAGAGAAAAGAAAAGGCATTTTGGGGGTAATGCTAAAGAAGTAGCTATCCACTTCATCTCCATTTTGAATTTTTTTTCCCTATAATTTTGCCCTTTAAATAATTAAAGAATTTGCAAGAAAATAAAGATGTAATCAAATCATGATTTTATGTTTGCCACATGAATTAGAGACCCTATTTTTAAGTGAACTTAGTATTCTCATCCATCACTGGTCTAGAGCCACCATTCATGCCTTTTGCCATCCATCATCATCATCATTATCCCCATGCTAACTTGATTAGATTTGGTCAAAACCGAATTAAGACCATAATTATATATATAAAAAAATGTTATGACTTTGTTTTCTTGATTGAGTCTAATCAAACTTTTAAACCATGGTAAATATGGATCCGTCATAATAATTAGAAAGTGAATGGTTATAAGATTAGATTACTATTGATTTTTTTTCTTTATAAATAGAATTTCATACTTGATTCAAACACACACACACACACATGGAGGATGCTAAAGAATTTTTTTTGAAGTGTTATGCATGGATTGGATGGAGTATTCTATATTTTTTGAGATTCATAAGTATGGAATAAGTCAAAATGAGAGATTTTAATCGTTATAGAAAGAAAATCGATACTTTAACCCCATTCATGTCATGTCGGGATCTTGCAGAAGAAAAAACAGCAAAATTTTATTCAATTTATCATAATCGAATAGTTAAAAATGAATACTATTTGCTATCTTCTTGCATTTTCTACTTTCCTGTAGTGAATCCATTTGAATGCTACATTCCCTCATTTTTGCATTTCTATACTTGACCTGATGGGATGCACTATGTGGTTCAAAGAGGTCATGAAGATATAGGCTATGGGGTGAAAATATATATAATTGCGTATGATAAGGAGATTTTGGGTTAAAAAAGAGTTGGGAAGAGAGAGAGAGAGAGAGAGAGAGAGAGGGGTGAAAATTCATTAGAAGATTAGGATTTAAAATATATACACACATATATGTATGAACCTTGTGAAAGTTTGTGTATTTTTCATATATAAGCACTAAATTTAAATTTGCTCGCGATTATAGTTCATGAGGTGACCCTTCTTTATGATTCTACGATTGACACTAGTGGATTGACGGACTTGCCCTTTGGACAGCTATTGTAATTAAAAATACACATTTCACGTAGCTGTATGATTTTTTCACATTGAAGAAGATCGATTCGCTGGTCTCTCTTTCTTACATTTTGAAACATTAAAAAAATAAAAAATCAACCGAGCACTCCTATTGTCCGCCAGTATATACATATAGATATATAAAACCTCCTCAAGTAAAACACAACACATAAAAACTAGTGACTACAATTGAATTCTACAATATACATTTCCCATCAAACACTATCAACAAAATTGAGTACTCTACCAAAAGTTACATCTGCAATTGTCCATTCACTTCTCTTTCCACAAGAAAAAAACAACATAAAGTCCTAACAACACTATGCAACCAAGCCATGCCGATCATTTTTCAAGAATCATTAACTTTCAAGGAACCAAAAATGTTCCAAACCTGTGGCTTCCAATACAATCCTCAACATTGTCGATCCGTAATTACGCCTAGTAATTCGACCGTTTTATCGTAATTAACATAAATACACCTGAGATTGTACAATGATCTTACCGATCCTAAATCCAGGAACCACCATAAAAGCTACACGAGGATCACTTTCAGCTTCAGACGAGAAGAAAGCTTCTTCGTTTAAGCTCTCCATGTACACTTCAGAAAAACGGCTTCCTTTTCTCACTTGAAAAATATCCACCTCCAGATCGAACGAAAACCATAGGCAATGTAGGAGCCATACCCGTTTCGCCATTTCGCTGAATGCCAAGAAGAAGGTCGTATCCGGGATCTCACCCGAATTCACCAAGTTCCTTTGATTTAGATTACCAAAAAGAGATAATTCCATCTTCGGGTGCACGAGCCTTGAGTACTTTTTCCGACAGAATTCTGCGAACATCGAATTAGGCTTCCAAGCTAGGTAATCTGCAGGCCTCACAGATTTCATCTCCATGAATCTCTCAAAACATAATAGACTACTTTTCTTATTCTCGGGCAACAACTCGGCTTTAGTCGAGAAGTTAGGATGATCGAAACCATCGAACATTTCCCTGCAAACAAACGACTCAAACGCAAAACATATATGATTCGGTTTCCAAAACGAAACTCCAGGATGAATTGAACAGGCCGCAGCTTCCAAATCCCAGTCGGCCAATTCCATCTCAGTTATCAACAATCGAACAAAGCTTCGAACCGACTTTATCGCCAGTCGAGAATAGGCAACAAAATGGCTCAGGCGTAAGCTGGATAATCGAGTATCATCCGGAACGGCTAGGTTTCCGCTCGAGTTTAATCTCCTTTCAACCAACTTATTCTCACTATTAGCTTCTGCCAACTTCTCCTTAAGAAAAGTAATCTCAGAATCCTTAAGTTTAAGCTCATAATCCAACTTCTTAGTTGTAATCTCATAAGTTCTCAAAAGACTCCTCTGTTCTTGAATTTCAGACAAAAGCAGAGTCGTCTCAGGCGACGGCTCGTCCAATTCTTTCTTGACATAACATTGTTTTAGTTCAGACAAGTTCTTTAACTCCGATACAACGATCTGATCCGCGGTCTGAATCCCATCCGCATCGTAAGGCGACTGCGAAAACTGCAACTGCGCATACGCAGCTTTTATGGTAGATAAGCTGGCAAATAGCTTCGCAAGAAAAGCTTCTTTAAGCAGCTTATCATCTTCATCGGCGTTCTTGGCTTGACCCTTCTTTGTCTTTTCATGAAGGTTCGTTTTTTCGGCTCGTCCGTGTAAAACCTTAGCTATTGTCCGAGCGAATCTGCTCCTTCTTGGTGTGATAACAGAATGCTCCATCTGAGTCAAGAAAATCAAGAATGTAAAAACAGAAAGAATGATCAAGAATGGAATATTGCATAATGATCTTATTGTAATAAAAGAGAAAAGTTGTAAGCTTTATCTCGTAGATCAAGAAAAGTGGACTCAACGGGCAAGAAAAATAAAAGATGAACAGAAGTTTATACAGTAGAAAGAAAAAGGTGGTAATAGTTTAGCTAAAGGACATAATCAAACGACGCCCAACAAAAATAAAAAATAAAAAAATTGATGTAATGAATTTGTGAGATGGGTAAGAATATGGGAAATGTCTCCAGTTGGAGAAATAAAGAACTAGTGATCTAAATTCTAAAAAGTATGGCTACTTTGATTAGGGAGTATTTGCAATAATTTTTAATAAGTGATTTTCAGTTTTTAGCTGTATTTTAACCGTTTGGAAGTGGTGTTTGTGCTTTTAATCTGAGAAAAAAGAAAAAACCTAAAAGTTGAAAATAATTCTTACCAAATTTCTGAAGCCTTTTTGACATTCTTAACTTCCATTACAACTCTACAACTTTTTCCTTATTTGAAAAGCAAAAGTTTTAACAATTTTTAACTTCTAGTTATTAACAAGTATTTTTAAAATAATTTGGTAAAGTAATTTCTACTTTTATTAAAGCAGATTTGAGGTAAAATCAACCTAAATTTAAAACGGTAGAAGTAATTTTGACAAACATCCAATATTAACTTTTTAAAAAAATTTTCACTTCTAACATTAGACGAAAATCACTTCTTTCTAAAATATAATAATGCCAAGCAATACCTTAGTCCCTTATTGTTTTTTTTTCAGAATCCATATCTCTGTATTAAAATATTCCACCAAACCCACTTTAATATGTCATGGGGGAAGCAATTCTTACATAAATAGTGGCCCAATATTCTATGATATAAAACATTACTAAAGGAGAATGTGAAACCGCATAAGCTCCAATTTAGGTACATTTGGACAAATCTCGTCCTCCATCAACAACCACCGACAGGAAGAATTCGTAGTGAGGAAATTTCTTACACGCACTTATTGTTTAAATATTTTTCTTGTCTTTTTAATAAAGAATCATTCAAAGACAATACGACCCATTCAATTTGCATATAAATTAAACTTTTAGCCAACCACATCATGAAAACGATGGATAACATTCCTGAGATTTGGTCTAATTGCCAATATATTGTTCGTAGTTTGAAAAATTGCAATAACATTCTCGTTGTAAGCTCAACTGACATAAAACTTAATAGAACTTATGTAATGTTATTACAAGTAGACCCTTTGAACTAAAGGTGTATACATATAATGTGATCCAATCAATGTATTAGAATTTCAAGCTGTGTAATTATAATGATACATAGGTTTCATTAAGTTTTTCGTAAATTGAACTGATGATAGGATGTTGTTACAATTTCTCATGCTTCAGAGATTGGGCCTAATCTCAGCGTGTCAAGATACTTATCGTCGAACACAATACTATAACTAACATTCATGCAAGTAAGTTTCAATAAACAAACACATCGTCATGATCCGTTGTACTTAGCGTGATTGTTAAATAAGTATAGTACGATACTAGAAAGGAACATGGACACTATTCGACAAAAAGGGGTTACTATACTAGACTTAGTAGGTAATAATATGTGAAAATACTAAATTGCCCTCAGGATAACAGAAAAAAAGAATTCGTAATTTTTTTATCGAGCTTAACTGACCTTTGATTGAAGATGACGATCATTGAATATAAACACATGTGGGAAAACATAGAGTGTCACCCATGCACAATCGCATCGGTACATGTCGCCCAATACCATAAATACCCTAAGAGGTTAACCCAAAGGTTTTTAACATTCTAACTTCCATTTTTGCAACCTACACATATAGTAAGCATTAGAGGAGGAGTGGGTTCATGTTAAAATCACCTCCAAATAACTTGAGAGTATCTTTTATCCAGAATCAGACCGAAAATTTTTAATGTAAATCGATCCTAAAATTATACATTCCCCAAATAAACAGATTTAGATTCGACCCTGGCTTCGACCCAGATCACGACTATTGCCACGTGTA
The DNA here is from genome assembly GCA_014898755.1 of Handroanthus guayacan. Classification (NCBI taxonomy): domain Eukaryota; kingdom Viridiplantae; phylum Streptophyta; class Magnoliopsida; order Lamiales; family Bignoniaceae; genus Handroanthus; species Handroanthus guayacan. The sequence continues at coordinate 1,610,133 of JACFYI010002358.1, forward strand.
TAGTTCATGGCTGCCATAGCTCATTGGATTCCTAGGTTGCAATGTACTACCCAACATCAAAAGCATCTACCATTTCACAAGGTAAATAAAACATGAATAATTAAGGATCCGCAAACTTTGACCAACCAAAGGATAAACAAACACAGAGAAAGCCCAAAAAGTTCTAGCACTGCCAATATTCAGACAAAGAACATCAGACGACCGCCTTGATTCACGTGGTATTAACAACAAATTTTGACGGGGCCTACACCTTAAACAAGTGTGGGGGCCTCCACAGGGAGTGAAAATGATTTATAGAGAAGGACTTATGCGTACGTCCAAAGGGCCAAACCCAAGAATTTCTATGATCCGCTACGCACAACATTTGACTATTTAGTACTAATAAACAAAATTGATTTTGGAACAATTACTTTTTCCATATAATTAGACAAAATAATGATAATTTCCCTATCATTAATTTACTAACGAAAAACTTAACAAAATTTATGTAATATTATAATTATGTCTCAAAAAATTTTACATATTTACTAAACTTTACAAATAGACCATTATTCACATATCATAATAGAAGATGTTATTGTAATTTTAGTAAATTGCAAAAAATATGAGGTCAAATATCAGGAAATGCCCTTGTAATTATTCTTAATTTTTTTTTTTTTTTTGGGGGAGGGGGAGGGACAACAATCCCAAGAGCTTGACATAATTACCAAAATATTAGTTTAAGTAACACATGATTATAAGAACATCTCGTGAAAATCTTGAAACATTTCAAGTAAACTTGGAAAAGAGGGTATAATTATCACTATGCATCAGTTCAGAAGTATAATTATAATTATACTTCAATCAAACTAATAGTAGGTGATATACTGACAATTATCCAAATTTGAATGAATATATTGATCTAAAAAAATGTGAAGGTTATTATCCTCTATTTTAATTTTTTATTTTTTATTTTTTATTTTTTTTTGCTACCGAGCAATAAATCACCCTTACCTTCCCAAGCCACGAGCTGCAGAAAATAGGCTTACGTTCACATCAGCGTGAATCCCAAGAAACCGTAAACGATCATCATCTTCCTCTAAAATGGCTCTCTCTTTCTGACCCTGTAGACAGTAAACCAAAACCCAGGAAAATGTAATGTATAGCGCCGTATAAATCTCTACATACACACGTATCAATATATACACACACCGACACACGCCTGGGCGTCTTTGTATGAGTCCAGAACAGAAGGGAAAGAAAAAAAAATGTTAGAATCTTTGAATGGGATCACACAAAAATTTACCCTCCAAACAAACGCAGAGATTTTCAAAAAAAATTTCTATAACAAAAGGCTCAAAATAAAGAACCCAAAAATCAAAAGATAATAGGAATCTCGAAGTGGGATCATACAAAAATTCACTCCAAATAGTTGTACAAAGATTCAGGACAGATTTTCATTAACAGAGGGCTATAAATAAAGAACCCAAAGAAAAAGGACAAAAGAAGAAAATCTCAAAAAAAAAAAAAAGGAAAATACGAGAAAAAAACTCGTAAAACACACTTACCCTGTCAAGAAATTTCCTCCCAGTTCAATCTGAGCACTTTTATTACGGGAAAAAGAAAAAGAAAAATGAGTCTTTATATCATATATGTCTGCGTTATGACTTGGAATTTTCTATTGATGGACTTTTCAAGTGGGTTGATCTTCATATATGCTTTAGAGCTCAGAAATGGAGAAGCATTGACGTTTGTTTTGGCTTTAGAAGGAGAAAAATGGGTGTTTTTTTCTGGAGAAAAATAAGGGACATATTTACGTAATAGTCCTCGTAGTGTGAAAAATTACGAAGTTAGGGCTTCTAAAAGGAGTTGCTGTTGCAATTTTTCAAACTATAGTGTGCAGTTGGGTGGTTAGAGCCAACTTCAGGGGTGTTGGAGGCAATTATCTCTGAAAACAACTGGGACAAATTCTTGTTCATATTTGGACAGTTTTGTCTACTGGCTATGGTGGAAAATGTGCTGATGTAAGTAGGAAATGAATGATTCCGGAGGGTATGTTTGTAATTTCATGGGTTGTACTGCAGGCCCGGGCTCACACGGTGATGTTTGAAAGTTGAAGGCAAAATGGAAGGATTATCCTGGTGGATTCTTTAAATTAGATTTTTTATTTTTTTTTTCAAGAAAAAGGTTACATGTAATGATAGACATAAAAAAGTGTAATTGCATTTTAATGTTTTTGATGTTCTTGGGAGTTAATGACATGCCTAGAGATAAAATAATTTTATCCCAAATTTAATTTAAGTGGAAAGAAACACGAGTGAATTGTAATTTGATATTAATATTTTAATATAAGGTGATTCTGACAGTAATTACGAGCAATGGAATAATTTTAAAAAAATTTTGTGCCTTTGTGTAAGGTTAGCTTAATTTAACAGGGATCAATTCGTAAAATGAAATCATTTATTTGCAAGATATTTGAATTTGGATAATTGAATCGATTAACTCAATTTGCAACGATTTCACTACAAAAACATAGAACAAGAGTAACAAAAAATTGTATGATAATATAAATATTGTCACTAATAATATGTATTAAATGATAATAACTTTTATCTTGTCACTAATTATATATTTTAGATGACAATAACTTTTATATTGTCACTATATAATTCATTAGTAACAAAAAAGTAGTATTATAAATTATCACTATAGACAATTAATGACACATTTATAGTGACAATAAAAATTGTCACTACCATTTGGTGACAAGATTTTTATTATCACTAGATAGTCACTATACATGTGTCACTAATTGTCAATAGTGACAATATAAAATCTTTTTTTTTTGACAAAATATAATTCTTTGCTATTTTTTTTATAAAATTAGTGAAATTTTTACATTCTCACTCAATTTTTTGTCACTCATGCTATATATATATTTTTTTTAGTGTTTGCCGAGTGAAAAATCATATATAGTTACTTATGTTATTTCAAATATATAGATATAATTTATTGTGGTTACTATTCTCCAAGAATTTTACCTCTTTCTCCTCATACTAACTTCTAATAATGCTCTTTAAATAGCTTACAAGGAATTAGCTGAACGAGCAATCAAATCTACTTTCTCCGTTCTTCGATAATTTAAAGTATTTAATTATTTTTATGGTCTTAGAAAATTTATTTTCCAATCAACCACATTTTAATACTAATCGATCATGTCAATCCAATCCTAAAACTAAGAAAAGGATAATCATGAACTCCAATAATATTCAAATGCCTAACTCGTATTTCATTCTATATTTAATTTTGAATAGCAAAGATCGTACCAAATCAATTATGATTTTTTTTTAATCAATAAAAGTAAATGACCCATGAATCAAGCGGAGTACAAAAAATTCAATCGGTTTTCCATTATGATCTCCTTGTCAGGTAATAATCACGTATAAATAATCTTAAATCTTAAAAACTTCTTCTTTTTTTTTTTGGCCGAAACTCAAATAATATTCTTCCAAATAAATTTGTTTTGTCTTGAGATAAATATATAGGACACAATTAACATTTTCAATAATGGGTCGAGCCGAGTCGGATCGAGTTAGCATTTATGAGTTTGTTAGACCAAAAGATGTGGACGGTTGATGCATTTAATAAAACGGGTGTCCATGTGCCTTTGGGACGTTGGAACAACTAGGGGTGGGGGTTGTTTGGGACAAAATCTGGTTCGAGATTGTTTTTTGCCCAAAATCACAAAAAAATCTCAATCATTCTTAACATAAGCCAAACAGGGAACAGGGCTGGGGTTAAATAGAAACATCGATTTTGGTATTTTGCTAGATATTTTCTCTTCTTTCGGTTCTCAAAAAATTAAAAATATGATTATGACATCTGAACCAAAGGCGATTTCATACATCATTTTTTAAATTTTTCTTTGTTATATTTTGTTACATAAACTATACGAATTTTTTCAGTTTACCATATTTGAAAATTTTCGGCTGAATGTTCATAACTAATTTTGAGAATATTTTTATAAATTCACATATAACTGTAAAGTATTCCCATTATTTAATATTTTCCTTCATATTAAAAATCGAATAAGTTTTCAGCATATTGTTTCTTGTCTTGTTTTCCTTTTTCTTTTTGATAAATGACAAACACTCAAAGTTATGTATGAATATACCATAATATTCCTATAATTAGTCATGTGTTCAGACATGGAAGAATCACATCAGAATATTTTGCTAAATCCTTTAAAGATGATAAAGTATAAATGTTATGCAACCCATAGTTTAGATGGTAGAACATCCTTTTTTTTCCCCCCCCTTTTCTTGTATCAAGACAAAGCTTAACTTCATTTTTCACTCCCAAAACAAAGGAAAAAAAAAAAAAAAAAAAAGAGAGAGAGAAAAAGAAAAGAAAAGAAAAGGAAGAAAGAAATTCCACCCAAAATACATTTTCCTTCACACAATAAAATCTAACTACTTAAAGTCATTGTATCAATCAAGTACATATAGTCCTATTTATTTAATAAAAATATATAATTTTACACTATTTTGTATTATAGAATAAAATATTTAATAACATAGAAACTTAATCGTACCACTATTTCACTAATTCAAATATCAAATTTACCGTCCTCAAAATAAAATCATTTTTTTTTTTAATTTTTACACTTTATTAACTCCATAATTAAAGTAGGGGTTAAATATTTAACACCCCCTTGTAAACATCCTAATTGGCGGAAAACCCCCTGTCATTTTTAATTGGCGAATAACCCCCCTATATTTATGTAAAATAAGCTTACTTGCCCCAATTATTTTAGACTAATATTTGAATTATCAAATCTCCTATTTGCCCTTGTTTATTTTCTAAACGTTAGCCTTTTCTTCATATTTGAGACCTTCTACCCCTTTTCTTTGCATTTCTTTGTCTCTCAAAACTAAGAACCCTGATCAAAATTTCCAACCTAATTCAACGCTAATCATTTATTCACGGCGTGATTGAAGGTGCAATAAAGTCATTTTTCACTATACTATATTAAGGTAATACCTTACTTTCTTTCAAATGAACATATGGAGGATGTTCATTGAGGGTTTTCCGATTTCTAAAATATTTGAAATTTTTTGATCAAGTTTTAGTAATTAATTCAAGAATGTTTCCTTTAACATGTATTAATTCTTGGTTATATCGAGTGGAATTTATTTGATTAATTAATGCATGTAAAATAATTGGGATAGATATTTTGATGATGTTTTCTGTTAAAAAAAAATGGAGTATTTGAACCTAGAATTTTCAGGATGAAAGAGGGAAGAAGATGGCTACAATTATAGAATTAATACGGAGTATTTGAGCTAGAGTTTTCAAGATAAAATAGGGGGAACAAGAAAGAAGATAGCTAATTATTTTTAGAGTTATAACAAGGGTATTACAGTCCTTTCATATGTTAAAAGATGTCCAAATGCAAGAAAGAAACACAAGATACGGTGCGTTTGATGCACACCCAGCCAAAGGGGTGTAAAAAGCCTATTTTGCATAAATATAGGGGGGTTATTCGCTAATTAGAAAATAATAGGAGGTTTTCTGCCAATTAGGGTGTTTACAAAGGGTATTAAATATTTAACCCATTAAAGTATATTATCCCAAAATCATTATGTCAAAGCGCAAAGTAAAATCCGCCTACAATTGGCCTTATACAATCCATACACGAAACAATTTTGTAAAAGGTTCACATATGTTCAATTTGGGAAGCAAAGGGCTTTAAAGTATAATAATCCTATAAGTCATAATCTCTCATATATGTGTTAATTAATTATTACATTATTTTAACTAATCACAATCTTGACTTCTAATCACATAATAACAAATTAGATGATTTTTCGACCTAGATTTGGTTAATTAAAGACCACAAGAAATCTTATATGTTATTTTATTCCTACGAAAAGTAAATAAAAATTTCTTGACTTTGATATGCACCTTTTTATTAATGACCAGGCCATATTTAGCTTCTGAAAACTACTTAAATGTGGAATAAATTTTGTGGAATTGACTCATGAACCAATCAAGAACCTAGAGGATCTCATCGGATTTGCAATTTTTCTTTTTCATATTTGTCTTCCTCTTCTTTTTTCCTTTAAGATTACAAGATACCCACATCTTATTAAAAAAATAAATAAATAAAAAGGGAAAGAAAGAAAAAGAAAAAATGTTTAAGAAAAGAAAATTCTAATTTAGTATTGATTTTTGGCAAGACCCAAATTTATAGGGATAATTACCTCGAAGCCCAAGAACACTGCTTGTGTTTTAGAAAAGGCAATCACTTTCTCTATATGTTAAGATTACATTCCCTAAAATTGTAACAAATGACTGAAACACTATAAATAAACCCATGTTAATCTGACGACATGGGAGGTTATTGTATTTTCTCAAAATCACATAAAGTGTTCATGTAAATTGGTCAAACTATAAGGGGAGAGGTAATCATACCTTATTTACAAGACAAAAATGTATATATCGTATTGTGAATTTACAGTCGAATATAGAAATTCAATTGTATAAGAGTATAGATATTTTATCCTGAAATTGCATTTTAAAAGACAAGAATGAATGATTGATTCTTATTATGAGACAAGATCACGTGTTATTTAATTGCAGCTAAAAGATTTGCCATCACTTATATATCTTACTCCATGTATGTGATAGATTATGCATAAAACATAAACTCATTGAGATATTTAATTACCTTCTACATATTATAGGTAATACACTTTATCATAAAAAGATGAAACTATCACTAAAATACAATTCTCAGGTGCAAATATAATTAAATCAACTGGATTGCTTTGTCATCAACCGGACAAGATCATTTAAGGTTGAAAGAGATGATTTTTGTATGTATGTGGTAGGCATGGTCTTCTTTAGTGTGTGTTGGCACTATGTGATTGTGATTGAAAAGCATTATTGTTAGCAACCAAATTATTTAAGAGCCTCTTTGAAAGGAACCACTCAAATTAATTCTATTTTCATTTCCACCACAATCACAATATGTGTGTATATATTCATGGCATGTGACATAAATGTCCATGAGAGTTAGAAAAATTACAAAAATAACCAATGAGATAAGGGCCACTCACATATGTGTTGGGCATGATCTGGGTAGGTTTATTCTCTGACTCGGTAAGAGAGGACCTTTCGGTGATAAGAATCCGTCACATACAGGTTGGACATGATCTAGGTAGGTTTATTCTTTGACCAAGCAAGAAAAAACCTTTCAATGATACCATGTTGCATAATCTGAATGACACAGTACATGCATGATTGCATAAGACAAATCCTATAATAGTGTCAATAAAAAA
>JACFYI010002358.1:1623560-1634197 GCA_014898755.1 Handroanthus guayacan
ACTTATTCTGCAAATTTGTATCTATCTCTGTTTTCATATGAGCATCTTACACTATTTAAAAGTTCAATTCTATATTAGATACCATAGTTTGAATTCTAATATACAATAAAATTTAGCTATAATGCATTTTCAATATTACTTTTAAGGGATGTTATCATTGTGGAGATGAATCTACTTGTGTGTTTATTAGTTGTTTAGATCCACCTTCTTGCAGATGGGCATGTTCTTCAATTTGAAGATGGATATTTAGTTGAGACCGTCGTCGAAGGGAACGAACTAGGAGTCATTCCGTACTCCATTCGCGTCTCACAAGATGGAGAGCTCTTTGCGGTCGATTCTGTTAATAGTAACATCGTCCGGATTACACCCCCGTTATCCCAATGTGAGCTTCTTCCTTTTTTCCTCATGCTAATTATGTTCGTCCATTCTTTTGCCTATCTGAGATTTATAACTCGGAGAAATTCGTTACCGTTTTGTGGTGTAGAATCTATGGATAGAGCTCGGTTGTTCTGTTTTCTTTCTTGATTTTGAGCATGTGTATTATGAAAATTATAGATGGTTTAGTCTTTTATGGTGAAATCGAGTCGAATCAAGTTGAGCATGGGGAAAATCTTGAGCTTGAGCTTTTAATATAATATTATGGTTTATCATGGAGCTTGACAAACCTTATCTTTTGAGTTCAAGCTTGGCTCAATTAAAACTTGAGCTTGGCTTGACTAACTTCATTAAGTTCGATTTTTAAAATTGAGCCTTAGTTGTCACAAGCTTGAGCTCAAACTTAAAACTTCTATTTAAGAAAATAAGATATAATTTAGTTATTTCGGAAATGGAATTTGTAATGATATAGTATAATATATATATATATATATTAGTAATTCACGACACATATACATATTAACAATAAAAATAATATTAAAATCATGCTTGTGAGCCACGAGACTAGATACACTCAACTTGACATAACGCTCCAGCTGGATCGACTTGAGTTCGAGCCTGGCCAAGGCTCACGAGTTGGCTTGACTCGTTTGCACGCCTAGGTCCCAATACATTCCAATAAGCCAATATATGAATTTGTCACAACCCTGTTGTTGAAGATTAGAGAAGTCACCAGTGAGTTTTTATTAGAGAAAAATCGTCTTCAATCTCTTGATTCATAGAATTTGTGACTGCATCAATTTAGTCCTTCTCCCTTTCTTTCGTTGCAACCTGAGTTGGTTTAGTGGAGATTGCATCTGACGAAGCGGCTATTTTGCATATATGATTATGTTCTTATGTGATTCTTGGTTTTCTCAACATTTATGTACCAATTTCGTAATTGGTTCAGATAGCAGGGCAAGATTGGTAGCTGGCTCGTTTAAGGGACACACTGGCCATGTCGATGGAAAACCAACGGATGCTCGTTTTAATCATCCAAAGGGCGTTACAATGGATGATAAAGGGAACATCTATGTTGCTGATACAGCAAATCTTGCAATCAGAAAGATCGGAGAAGCAGGTTTGTGCAGCGTCAGCATATCGTCCAATTTTGAAAAATTAATGTATGCATTATCTTTATACAAAACTAAGTCGGGACGTTATCACAGGTGTGACTACTATTGCTGGGGGAAAATCCAATGTCGTGGGATACAGGGATGGGCCGAGTGAGGATGCAAAATTCTCGAGCGACTTTGATGTCATATATGTTAGGCCGACGTGTTCGTTATTAGTCATTGACCGAGGCAATGCTGCGCTTCGCCAAATTTCTCTAAACCAAGATGTTTGTGGCTACGAGAACCAGTCTATTACAGCCACAGGTTTATAGATTATATGTATAGATACATATACATTATGCTGGTCGAAATTTTACAGATTATATGTTATTTGCCAATATGTGCTTTAGTGAATTGCATAACGAGATGACCCCTGATAATCAGGTATTTCTTGCAGATATTCTTATGGTTGCTGGTGCAATCTTAGCTGGATACGCTTTATGCAAATTTCAACAAGGATTTGGTTCCTCGTTTTTCTCCAATACGGTACCTTCTTTGGTTCTATCATGTACTTTCTATCATGCTTGGTAATTAGAGGAGTAAATGAGACGTAGCTCTTTTGATACTTTCGGTCAATCCTATCTTATGCAACCTTTGTGCGTGATTTTAACTTGTCTACTCTCCTAGCTAATGTAGCTATGAATTCTACCGTCTTTTGATATCTAACTTTCCTGCTACTTATGACTGCAGAAAGTGCATGGTAGAACTAAACTCGAGCAGTCAGAGACGAGCAGCAAGATCCCCACGCCTATCGATGCAACCGTCAAGAATGAAAATGAAGCTGGATGGCCATCATTTGAGCAACTAATCTGGGACCTCTCGAAACTTGTCCTAGAATCATTAGGCAGCATCTTTGCTCGGTTCATTCCCTCACGCTTCAAGGGAAATGGGAGCAAACAAGGCCTTGCTCCACTGAAAGATCCTCTCATTATGCCCAAAGATGAAACCGAGCTTTCTTCAACTAGGAAACAAAGAACTCCAATTCCCCTATCTGAAACCAGACAGACTCGTGCCCCAACACCCGTTGAGACATTTTCAGATGCAAAACCACCTAAACATAGATCAAAAGACCCCTCTCTATCAAGCAAACATCGATCTTCCAGAAGACAAGAATACGCTGAGTTTTACGGATCAGGTGAGGTTCCTCAGTATCCACAAGTGAGATCCAAGAGCCAAAAAGAGAGGACGAAGCACCGTTCACGAGAGAAAACAGGAGACACAACATTTGGAGCACCGGTAATGGATTCCAAACCGACTGAAAGTAAGGATACGAAGTATGATCCGTACAATTTCAGGAGTAAATATGGGGATTTGTATCGTTTTTGATTCGTCGGGAGCACAACTTCTGCAGGTTCTTGCAGCCCAGTTCATCTTTTGAATGCTGTTTTTCAACAAGCCTGTACTTAAAAGGTAAGATTTTGGGATGACGATTGTGTTGTATAGTATGATGAAAAGATTGTAAGAACTACAAGTCATCGGCGCTAAAGATTAATTCTAAAAATGATATTATCCTCTGTAATGATGGAAATAACCTCAAAAATTGCACGCAGATGACATGTGTCCTTGTCTCACCGGGATATACTAACTTCATTCTACCAAGATATGCAAACGTACGCACATTTAACATAGGTTGGGTACTAAATTCGCACGTTTGAAGTAGGTAAAGAGTAAATGCACATGATCCCAAAGGTCAGGGAATTGTCTGTATTTTACTCATTATTTTACCACGTCGTTGATTCTTGTTACTGTGAAATAAGGATAATGAACATTAGTTGGGTGACTTATTGAACGTTTCGTGGGCTCCAATTTTTGACCAAATTATGTGGACAAGTGCACTTCAGCATTTATGATCACAATAAGATTAGTATTAATAGCCTTTGAGACAATGGGCAAGAATGAATGGATTAGCATGTATTAATATAATCTCATTTTAACTGGATTGGTTAGGATCCTCTGTCCTATTCTATTGTTTTAAATGTATGCTCAGTATATTAAATATTTTTTTATAAAAACACGGAGTTATGGATATTATATACTTGGTAGACATTCATGCAATAGAATAGAAAATAACACGCGAATTGGAATAGAGGATCCAAAGTGTGTGTCGGTTAGAAACAATGGATCATTCGTGATTTGAGAATGTAAAGACGTTATATGGGTATTCGTCGAATTTGCTTCAATTGGGTGAGCATAGTCATCTTATGGGAGCACGAAAACTATTAAAAGCCAAGATTAGCATCCTTGGTCAAATTCCACAATTTTATGTCAAGAATTTTGTTTCATAATCCCTTCACTTTAGTTTCTAAAGCAATCATCCTTATAAAACCTAAGGACATTCCTATTTGACAAAAAAATTAAACCTTGTACCCCATTGCTGCACAGCCCCTCTTACTGTCCTTCTCCCTAACAGCACCGCCGTGCATGTAACACCCAAACTCTCATCTTTAACATGCGTGTACTCCGCCTCTAAGTCGGCCCCTTCAAAATGGAAAGTCATTAGGCATTAAAACCGGGGATCAGCTTGTAACAAGGTTTCAAATTCCAATATACACTGTCAATCTTTTTCAACTTTCCCTTGAAATAACTTTCAAACGCTTTATTCACTTTATCGTACGCTATTTTAGGAAGCACGGTATATTGGATTCCGGTATCCAAGAAAACGCCTCCATTTTTAAGTGAAAAAAAGGCTTGGTGATAGTCCTAATCTTTGTCCTTCAACACTTATATCAGTCAAGTTCAAAAATAGGGTAGAATGGTCAGTGTGTATCAAATGGGTGGTTTGTATATCTTCCCAATCATAACTAGGAATGTCTTTTCTTAAAGTTAAGTAGTAACTATCTCCATAGTGTAGGCAATAAGAAAATCGCCCTCTAGAGTCTTTTCGCAACTGGCTTACGAAAGAAACTGGTGATCTATCTAATCCTAGGATCCCAGAAAGATTGAGGGGTTGCTGGTTTGAGCATCCAAAAACAATATCCGTTTTTTGTTTTTGAGATCCAGCTATGTGAAATGTGTTGATGGATTGTGCTAACGTGTATTTGTTTCCACTTGATCCACAGGGAATGGTGCAAATGCATTGGTTTTTTATGCATTTGCAAATCTTTCTAGCACAAAGAGGATGATTGCATGGTAGTTTTTGTACATTTTGGAGCGTTCAGGATGGTAAGATGTAGATGAACATTGAGTCCAAATGAAGCCACTACCGGTGTCAACTAGTAGCTTTACTTGATCTCCTGGAGTCCCGAGTTTGACATCCACCGAGTAGCGATAGTTCAGTTGGTGCTGCAATGGAAACTGGATTTCTTCTTTGTCATTTGATATGGATACCAACTGGAGTGAGAATTTAGTGATTTGGTCATTTTTTTGAAACGGGGTTAGATTTCCAGGGTATGAAGGCGACTTAGGGGAGTCCCACGGGATGAGCTTTAGGCGAAGCCCGGTGGTGGCCGGTATTGTTCTAGGGAAGAAAATGAGCAGAAGGAGAAGGGAAATTTTGTTGTGAAGATTTTGCTTAATTCCCATTTTCCTGATCCAATGAAGAATCTGTGATGATCTCAGTTTATAGCAGTTATGCATACTTTATAGATCAATAGATTAAGATGAGAATGGTTACATCATCTCCAAGAAAAACTACTTATAGATAATCTGTACTTGTATATGCAGTGGCGACTCCAGAACCTTAATTCAGTGGAGTCCCTTCAAAATGCTATTATATAATAAAAATTATTTAAAAAATTATCTCTATTAAAAAAGTATGAAGAATTAGCATATCGAGATATATATTTTGTTAAAATAATTAAAAATATTCACATATTCAATGATTTAAAAGACTATGAAAAGATTAACAAAAGATTTACTAAAATATTATTAAATTAATAAAATATAAAATTTTACCTCACTAAAATAATTTGAGTTTGACAAATTGGTTACAATTTGATAAGCACGAGTTGTGAGCATAATGATTTGGTTTGATATATAGATGATGATAAAAAATAAAAAATAAAAAAAGCCAAATTGAAAGCATCAAACTGCAAATTCTAGTGTCAATTGACTATTAACATTCCAAACTTTTCATATTCTACAATTCTAAACTTTTTCAGTGATTTGCTGTCAATTTTATAGTGAGATTCCATAAATATATATTTTATAATCTAATATTTCAATGTATATATATATATATATTATACTAAAAAAAAAAGGAAAAATTTCAGTGGGGTCCTGGGACCCCACTAGTTCCACTATGGCGTCGCCACTGTGTATGTGGCACTTGCATTTCGTGGTCGTGCCATTATTTTCATCTCTATCGCTATCACTATAGATAAATCTTGTTATATCTATCTCTATCAATGTATATTTATACTGCAAGATGTTGAAGGATAATCATTATTTATTGAAGCAACAAAAATGGGAAAAAGGAATGGTGCTTCTTCTGCTCAATAAAGCTTTTCTTTTCTTTTCTTAGATGTGCAAACTACATTTAACCAAAAACATTATCGTGATAAAATAAAATTCATTGTTATTACATAATATATATATATATATATATAATATTTGCATTAATTTTAGCACTGTGGTTGACATTACTTTTTCCTATAGAGAGTTTATTTTAGCCCTGCAAGGATAACTCTTGATTACAGTGTCACACTTCAAATAATTATGATAATGGAAAGCAGTTAACATTACTTTGTAAAGAAGTTGAGCCTTTCATATTTACAAGATAAAAGTCTTCTTGGTCTTTTAATAATAACATTTTATAAATCGGAGGAAAATGATAACATTAAAGATGATAAATATACACCATTTTTTTGTGGGGATAAAGGCCAAGAGACATAGCTGATACCTTCTTCACGCGGCATATATACGTCTTAATTTTACAGCTTATGGTGTCCATTCATGAAAATGTAAACCTCATCAAACCCCCTCCTGCAAAAAACATGGAAGCAAGTATGTTGATGCTCATCCTTCTCCATAAAAACATCAATTAAGGAAAAAGATAGGACTTCTAGCGCGCACATCAGAGCGCACGCGCGCAGAGAGAGAGAGAGACAGAGAGTGTTACCCAGCCTTTCCACAATATGTGGGACTGTAGTTATATATGAGGTTGTCGAGCACCTCCCGCGCAGGTGGTCGGTTCATAGACATCCTAGCCTCCCTGAGAGATTTCATATAAAAGGACGATAAACAGGTAACACACGACGAATTCTAGTATCCACATAGATGCAAACAAGGAAAACACACACAAGCACACACATGTAGAACAAATTTTCAGGACTTGGGATGATAGGAGTACCAGGATCTTGATCAAGGTGGTGTATGGCAAAACTGGCTTCTCCGAAATTTAATATTTTGTTTCTTTTTTTAGGGATGTGGCCAGAGAACTAACTATTGTCATAAGATATCACAGACAAATACACGGAGCGGGGGGACCCCACCCCCCAACCTCCCCGCGTGCGCGCGATTTGGATAATTATGATTACACCCCTTGTGTGTAACAATTAGATAAACCAGGGGCGTAATGATAGTTATCCAATCACATAGGTGTTTTTGATATTTACAGCAAACCTCAGGGGATGTTGAGGTGATTATCCTTAAGTTTTTCGATCTAATGTTGATAAATATTGTAAGCAACTAGAACGTTGAGATACTTTACATTTCATTGAATGCCAGACATCTAATGAACCAATATTTGACTAAAATATTACCTTACAAAAAAGTTGGCAACATGCTGAGTGACTTGTATCGCTTCTTCCGAGTGAGGAATCCTTGATAAGCCCCATTCAAAAGCATTTTTCTGGACCAAAGATGTAAAATTTGAATTTCAAACCAAAATTTTAACTGGCTTTAACGTGTCTAAGATTATTTGTTTTGTCAATTCAAAGCTAAGCAAAATGTTGTGTATATATCTGGAACTAACTCCAGAAGTGACAAAAGTACAACTCCAGTAGACAGAATACATGCTACCAAAACCAAATATTGAAATTTCAAACTCAATGGATCATCTCACGCCTTAACAGCTCATTGAAATTTCACACGGTAACTGTCCATGTGCTATTACAACGAGTTCTTATTTTTCTCAACCAGAAAGGCAAATCTAGATAACATCTCACTAGTTAAATTGTATTATGTATATAAATGCATTTAAGTGTATACATATACATGCACTTGTGTGTGCGTGTGTGTGCGAAGAACAACGTATTGCTCTTTTCCAACTGAGGATAACTGGGGCTGCTGCTTCAGAAATACCTCTTTTTACGGGATAGGCGCCCTGTTCTGAATCCCAGCATGACAAAACCTCGCTATGCCCCTTTCAGGAACTAATTCGTTACTGATTTGACTTATTTACTGATGATTTAAAGTAAAAATCAAATGTCTGATAGCCAGGGCATCCGGGTAAAAAGGCAGGTGCATACCACTTGACTATCATCCAACAAAAGTTCTGCAGATAGCATGTATGCTTTGCCACCTAAGCTAGTAAACGCTACTAACCCCACCCACCGACCATCCCACAAAGCAAACTTCCCCCCAGACCCCACCCCATAGCATACATTTAGAAAGTTCCTGTCGCAAACTTTACCGCTTGTTCATGGATTAGATTATTTATAGTTTCAAATCTCCATCGATTGCAGGAGTGGAATGCAGTAAGTTAAATGAATTGCTATCAAAGAGAAAATTTTGGGTATCCGGGTAAAAGGTAGGTGTATCCCACTTGACTATCTTCCAACATAAGTTCTGCAGATAGCATGTATACTTTGCCACCTAAGGTAGTAAACACCACCACCCCCACCCACCGAGCATCCCACAAAACAAACTTCCCCCCAGGCCCCAGCCCATAACATACATTTAAAAAGTTCCTGTCGCAAACTTTACTGCTTGTTCATGGATTAGATCATTTATAGTTTCCAATCTCCACCAATTGCAGAAATGGAATGCAGTAAGTTAAATGAATTGCTATCAAAGAGAAAATTCTGGAATCAGTTCAAGGAGACTAGCCTACATATCAACCTAAAGCAAACAGATTATTGAGCTCCGTAGAAATCACATTATTGCATATTAATAAAGAATATACCTCTGGGTGCCACTGAACAGCAGTCACCGGGTATCGATAAGCCTGAACTGTCGAAACGTAGACCTGATCCAATTAGTCAAATGAGAAGTATTAGATTTAAATGTCAGGCGTCAGGAAAAAATCTAAGATAAAACAAATATGATGTGAAGATGAATATACTACGAGGAAGTTCCCTAGATACCTTGTTATTTTCATCTGCACTGGTTGTTAAGATCTTAAAGAAACTGCACAGCTTCTTGTTCTTTTGGAACTTTTCAGGCGATATCCCATACTGTCACACAGAGTAAATGAATATAGTCATTGTACTACACAGTTACAACCAGCTATATATTTTTGGCAGCAGTGCTGGTTTTTTGAAACTGACAACAGCGCCTGCTGCATGATCCTAAGATGGAAGCAAATACAGCACAGTAGCATATCAGCAGGATGATCATATGGAAATTTAAACAAGTTGTTTATCAAAAACAATCAACTGATCAAAACTATGAAACTTAACCAGCCTAGCAATGAATTAGTGCCACAGCAATCTTATATCTCCTTCTTTGTATGACCTGCTTAGCAATCCTGAAAGACACTTGTAGTGTGTATTCAGTAATTGCAAAACCCAATTAAGGTCTACAACATACGAATCCACAGAAAAATTTGATGCCAAAAACAAACTTTGTCTTCAAGTAGCGAAATATGAAATTCTTTTCTGGGGGGACACAAGACATTATCAGGAGTATTTGTTCTCTACTTTGTTTCCATCCAAGAGGAGGAAAGTGGAAGAAGGATGAAAAGGCAGAAAAAAACATAGAAGAAGAAGACAGACAGGAAAGAGCACTTACACGGTGATTTTGCATCACAAGGCAATCTGTACTCAGCTTCTTTAGCAAAACTGGAGGAAACCTGCAAAGAAAATTAATATATCTTTGATTAGTGATACCAATGTTTCTGAGCAAGATATCTCATATGATCAGAGTATTTGTCAAAGACTCAAAGCGCTGTCTCCTGCATCGGGATAGAAAATTATTCACCTTTCAAAAGCCAGCAACTGGTAAAGTGGTTCCTCCAGACATATAATCAAATAATTATCAAATGCAAAACTAATCACATGCATAATGTGGTTCAATACATACAAAATTGTAATTCTCATCCTAATCAAGGATATATCTAAACTAACTGTTAGCTTTCTTCGCTAAAACATAAAGCATATTTAAGTAGTATCTACTAGCTTTTCTTAAGTCGAAAGTAAGAGAAACACCATGCATGTAAAGATATAATGATATGAGTTCATGTAATACACGTTACCTTAACTCTAATAGCGATGTACAAGCCAATCAGAAAGACATAAATCAAGGCAAAAGGAGTTGGGACGAATATGTTAAACTTTGACAAAGAACAGAAGTTTGTAAACCTGCATTTTATCTGAATATTTGATGCACATGAAACATCAACTATTCGACATGAGGTGACTGAATTAAAGTCATCATTAATTCATGTCATAATTTTAGACTAGAACAAAGAATCTAATGCATCCATTCTTCATGGAAGTTTAGCATGCCAAAATCATCAGTCAAATGAATTGTGATGGTAACATCGGGCTCCAGTTGAAATGATATCATACCAACAAACAGACAAGTTAGTTGTCCAATTTATTACGGTAATTAGTATTACCTCAGAAAACTAAATGAGCATTCATTCTTCATGGAGGTTTAGCATTGCCAAAATCATCATTCAAATGAATTCAAACAGTAACATCAGACCACAGTTGAAATGATGTCATACCAACAAAAAGAAAACTTAATTGACCAATTAACGGTGGTTGTTACCTCTGAAACATAGTTCCATTTATATCTATGTCATTCATGAATTGTAAAGTAGAGGCTTGATCTGATGCCCTAAACTCCTCCAGGATGTTTTTGTCCTGCGCCCATTAATAGAAATGGAATTGTTACATTTATCAAAGCATGGAAGCTAATCAAATTAATCTATGGTTTAAAGAACTAGAAAGAAAACTAAAAATCACAGCGTAATCTAAAGAAAAGCTCAACACAACTCCA